>JALDNG010000208.1:422500-482285 GCA_024349245.1 Neodontobutis hainanensis
TTCCCGCATTTAACTGGAGGCAGCTCCGTCGGCACCAGTCCACAAAGTTCCGGATCAGTTCTCTGTACTCCCTGTCATCATCATCTGTGATCAGACCAACGATGACAGAGTCGTCAGAGAACTTCTGTAGGTAACAGGTTGCTGAGCTGAACATGAAGTCTGCAGTGTAGATGGTGAAAAGGAACGGGGCCAGAACCGTTCCCTGCGGGGCTCCAGTATTGCAGACAATCATGTCAGACTCACAGTCACGAGTTTTCACAAACTGTGGTCGGTCTGTGAGGTAGTCCAGTATCCAATCACACAGATGACGGTCCACTCCCAAGTCCACCATCTTATCTCTCAGAAGCGCAGGTTGGATGGTGTTAAAGGCACTGGAGAAGTCAAAAAACATGACTCTCACCGTGCTCCCAGCCTTTTCCAGGTGAGAAAGAGCCCTATTCCGAAGGAATATTGAAAAACTGTGACTAGGACTTCTGTCTAGTGTCACAGTTTGTCCATAACGAACACCATGTTCAAGCATAAGGGTGTCCACCAGTGCACAGGGCACCACAATACCCTATGTCGGAGGTTGATGATCAACTTTGTAGTTGTTTCATCTGACTTTCGGCCGTATGTCTTGGACACTCCGGTGATGAGAGGGGCGGAGCTGTCAACTCACAACTGGTGGTGAGTTGGATCCAAATCTGGACAGACTTGGCAGACCCAAATGTACTGTGAGGGCCTGTTGGGAATGTTTGGCCAGGTCCCCTGTGAGAGAGTTTGGGAGTTTACCAAACCAGTCCACATGTGCATTGTGAATCTGGAGAACGCATTCAACTGTGTCCCTCGTGGCCCCCTGTGGGGGTGTTCTGGGAGTATGGGGTCCAGGGCCCTTAAGGGCTGTCTGGTCCTTGTACGACCGGAGCTGGAGCTTGGTTTGCATTGCCGGCAGTAAGTCAGACCTGTTCCCGGTGCATGTTGGACTCTTGTCACCGGTCCTGTTCATTATCTTTATGGACAGGATTTATAGTTTGAGGGAGTCTGGTTTGGGGACCACAGGATCTAACAGGTGGAGAGCTCCTGCCTCAAGTAGAGGAGTTCAAGTATCTTGATCTTGTTCAATAGTGAGGGAAGGAGGGTGCGGGAGATTGACAGGATTGGTGCAGCTTCTGCAGTGATGCTATCAATGTACCGGTCCGTTGTATTCAGGCGCGGATTTACGGGTGGGCCTGGGTGGGCACGTCCCCACCCAGACTGACTGTTGGCCCACCCAATCAGATTAATAAAAAAAAATTTTTATAATAACGAATTAATAAATAATTTAGGTTTAATAGTTTCCAGAGGACATTTAAGTACAGTAGCTACAAAAAATAGCTACAAAATAAAAATATTATGTTGGCATATCACGTGTCAGTCCAGTGACTTGCTATCACGCAACACCACGGGAACGTTTTCGCGGCAAACTAATAACTGAGCTATGGCTAAACAGCTATCATTGCCGCACTTTTTAAAAAGACTACGTCTAGATGATGACATAATTCTGGACCATGTCATAACGTTAACTGAGGAGGAGGAGGGTGGTCGTGAGACACTTAACTTTAGTGGCTTATTTTCATCGAGTCATGTTAGCATAAAGGCTGCTGACACTGCACTCCACCGCCACAGACCGCCACCAGCATCCAAAGAGACAACTGCTACTGCTACGGATCTATCGGCATTGGAGGAACCTGCCACTCAGCCAAAGCTGTCAACATTTCCGTCTACTATCATAAGTGGAAAACCACGCTCATTCAACAGCAACTGGTATGAGAAATTCAAATGGATTGAATACAGCAAAGAACTGGATGCTGTGTTTTGCAAGGCGTGTAAACATTTTAAAGATGGCTACAAGGACTGGAAACATCTCAGAGAAGCCTGTGACAAACATGAAGCAAGCAAGCTTCATGCTATGGTGTTAACTAAGCACAAATCGTACATGGCCAGCCATGCACAGCAAAGCCGCGGGACAGTTTTGAACCAGCTGCACGGTGACACGCCGTCACCTGTGGAGCGAAACAGGGAGCATATTAAAGTTGTGTTGGACATTGCCATGTTATGTGCCAAGCTGGAAATACCACTCAGAGGCCACAGAGAAACTGAGGATGCACTTAATAGAGGTAATTTCTTAGAGCTCTTCACCGTTTTTCATTTCTCTTTATTTCTTTTTAAGTAGAAAATCAAATGACCAAAATACACACGGACCTGGTCTGCCCACTTTGTATAATGTTCACGTCTCCTTTGGCGTTTGTTTACGTTTTGTGAATACACTTCTGGCTCTGTGTCTCGAAATATAGCTGAGTATATATTATGGTATTTAAGTTACTTGATGTGATTTGCACGTGTTGATTTGATGTGATCTGTGTGTGACCTGAACACCAGTAAAATATGTTTGATAGCATTTGGTTGTTTTCCTTGTGAATATATAACAAAAATCATACCTACCTGTTTTCTTCTGTCATGATTCTTTTTAAAACACAGAATCAGCTCGTTCTCTTTTGAATTTTTTTTTCTGCACGGGTGCTCCGTGCGCGCACTGACTTAAAAGTGGCATAATGCCACTGTTACACTGTGAAACATGTGCTCCGTGTGTGCAGTGCGTGACTGATCCATGATTGTAGGCTACCACAAATACATACTCACTATTTGTATTTCAAATCCAGAAGTTAGATGAAACTTTTATTTAAAAAAAGGTAAAAAAAAAGGTTTGTTAATTTGTTAAATAAAATTAAATGCATTTATGGTGAGATTACTACATTTTGTTTAATTAAACACATTTATGGTGAGATTATTATATTTTCATGTCAATCTGTGTTAATTTTGACCACAAACCATGCACTGTCAGCCTGTCACTTTAATTCAGCGCGTGCAGAAATAGACTTGGTGCAGAAACGATCTCTGCACTGCACCGCACATGGAACGGATCGAGGGACCGTATCCGCACGCATGTGAATTTAAAGCTCTATAATATGGAGCCCGGGAATCAGGTGTATAATATAAAAAAAAACAAGGCCCCTCCGTATATTCACCAGGCCCACCCATTAATGACGTTCTGTATCCGCCACTGGTTGTGTTTAGTCAAAGCTATCGATTTACCGGTCAATCCACATTCCTACACTCACCTATGGTCATGAATTTTGGGTAAATGTAGTTTGAATCAATGCTAAACCTGGGCTGCAAGAGCACAATCTTATTACGGCGTGTCAAGTCTGACAATATTCCAGTCTATTCTTCAGTGGAAGCTTTGACTCCCACTTTTCTGTTATGTTATGTTGAAAATATGGGTAAACCATGCTTTTCTAAGCAAGTTTTATGTAATAAAGTACCCTTTGGTCTAACTATTTTCCATTTGAAAAACTTGATATTTCTGTATATTTATCCAGAAGCAGCTCCTCTATCTGTTTTATGTTTATACAGATATATAAATATATCTATATAAATTAAACAAGAGGGGAATTTAGTCTGAAATATTGCAGTAAAAGCTGAAATTAAAGATGGTGACTAACAGTTGGGAGTAAAGAGGTCAGTGACTGTATGTGATGGCATCAGAAGCTATTATCTTCAGGTAATCATACTCTCATGGGAGATTTTTTGGGGACTATCGATCTTCACACGGACGTTCATCATTCCACTGTTGTGAGATCGGGTTACATCACTCTCTCTCAGACCTGGCTGTGCCTCAGTAAGTAATCCACAGAGTTTTCCCTGGATACAGTTACCCCTCTGGTCGGCCGGCCTGCCAAATCTAAATTTAAGCATTCCCCTCGTAGCAAACATCTGTCTAATATTACATGACGTCTCATCTCATACCCCATGCACCATCATTCTCACTCACAGTCTGTTGTCACTGTGGCTGTTCGGCACTTACCTTATGGGACAGAGACTGGAGCAGGTTGTGCTGTTTGTCTTTGTCACCCAGTGGGGACTGTAACGAGAAGTCTTCATGTTTGGGCTTTTTGAAAGGGACAGGGTCAGACATCTGGAACACAAGAAAAGAACATCCTTATGTTGACTTCAAAATACTAAATATCCTCACACAAGATTTTCACTTAGTGTATGGTCCCAGAGTATTAATTGATATTGATTTATTTAGTGGTGTTAATACAGTATAAGAAAAACGCAACATGTTGCGGAACCATGGAATTTTTAGGGGCCAAGCACCGAAGGTGCAGAGGCACCTATTGAAATCGTTAGATTTCTTATTATTATTCCGCCATTGAAGTCTATGGCAGCCCATAGAACTGTTTGATAAAAAGTTGTGAAATTTGGCACACTCATAGAGGACGGTCTGATCTGTCACCATCTAACAACAACAAATCTGAAATATCTAACTTAATCCCTCTAGCACCACCCTCTGTCCAAAGTTGGACTTATGTTTATGCTAATAACTTTTGAACCCTAAGGGCTAGAAACAAAATTCTTTTTTTCCTCTGATTCCTGAGCTCATGACAATTATATTATATATTCAATTGCACACAAACCATTTGAAAATGACCATTTTCCTGAAATTTTTAATAATAAAAAAAAAACTTACTTTTGCTAACTCTAGGCCATAGCCCCAATTTTTATGAAAATTTAACCAAATCATCCTCAGACTATGCTGACAAAACGATATTAGAATCAAGATGATTAGTCAAACTGTTTTCGATAAACACGCAAATGAAATCGACTTAATGCCCACAAAAATTAATAGGCTATATCTTGGCAATGCTTTAACATATTCTAACCAAACTTAGTACGTGTTATGGCAACCATGACTTGAGACTGCCTGCAGAGTTTTGGCGCAGTGCCACCTAGTGGTCCAGAGATACAAAAATGTGACATTTTTAATTATTACTTCAGAATGCTTTAGCCAAAAATCACAAAAGCAGAGCCAATTTTCCCATATCAACCATTTTGGTAGTGAATTTTGTCAAAAAGTGCTATATTTTATGAACACAATGCCGTATTATTACAAAACTTGGTATGCGTATTCGGCACCAAGCCCTGAAGGTACTCAAAAAGATTTGGTCCAGCGCCACCTTGTGGACAAAAGTTATAATGAAATTTCAAAATAATGCTAATAATTTATCATTAAGTTTGCCTATTGTCATAAAACTGATATATTAGATTGCTTAGGTCATGCCAAGAACATAGATACCAATTTTACCATATTTGGCCAAACTTCCTGTTTAGCATTTTTATTTCCTTTACAGACCAACTTTTTCTGTAGAGGCATAATGTTAAAATGAGTCTTGAAGCTGCATTTCTGCAAGGCTTCGACATCATAATACCAAACTTTTCCTGTGTCATTGTCACCTCACTCTGACTACACCACATCAATTTTGTAACTGCTCCACCTATTGGTCAAAAGTGACAAACCATTAAATCAGTTTATTAGTGACTGTATATGATTTTGTATAAAATCATCTTAAAATACCTTTAATTGCTCTTTGTTGCACTTGGTCTAACACTCCCAGCCATGTTGGCATGTCTTTGCACTTGTCCCCGTTAATGGCTATATTTTAAATATGTTTTCTTTATTCTACAAATAGAGAAGCCAGACCAAAAATAAATCACCAAAGACATGGAACAAATAGAGCATAGCAGGGACTTGAAACCAGGTTTCACAGCTTTTTTTGGGACTCCCGTTTACCAGGACAGACACCAAAGGGCTCAATTCTGACTCATTGTTGGAGGGCTAATCATCAGTACTAGGGAGGGTGACGTGGACAGAGTAAGAGATATCTGTCAGTCACACCCAGCACAAACACTGCTCTGTTCTGTTCAAACTAGCTTCCACACACAAACTCAACAGCCACTCCCGAGACCTGACTGATGGGGCTAATAATTCCACTTTTTTAACAAATGTTTTCACATTGACATAGTAATGACATGCATTTATATAGCGCTTTCCTGCACCCTTCTCGGGCACCCAAAGCGCTTTACATTGTGCTTCCACTCACCCCATTCACACACACCCACTCCTGGGGCAGACAGAGAGGGGGGCTGCTACCACCACCAAACACACATCCAAGGTCACACACATTCATACACCAGTGCTACGGACACTGGAGGCAAGGTGGGTTAAGTGTCTTGCCGAAGGACACAACGACAGTATGAACTGTGGGGAGAGCGGGAATCGAACCTACTACCTTCCGGTTGAAGGACGGCCGCTCTACCACTGAGCCACTGCGTGT
Source organism: Neodontobutis hainanensis (assembly GCA_024349245.1). Classification (NCBI taxonomy): domain Eukaryota; kingdom Metazoa; phylum Chordata; class Actinopteri; order Gobiiformes; family Odontobutidae; genus Neodontobutis; species Neodontobutis hainanensis. Next base: position 428,695 of record JALDNG010000208.1, read on the forward strand.
GTCACTTTGGTGACACAAATTGACCTGACATAGGTCCGGTCAATTTGTGTCACCAAAGTTTTTGTCAAAAAAAGAGGGTCAAAATACCACTATGTACAGGGAACCCTTTGTCCTTTCGTTCCATCAGAGTGATTGGACAATAGATAAAATGTGATAGGCAAAAGACATAACCTAAAACGTGAAATAATGTTGAATATAAGATTTGATTAAAACAGAAATAGCTTTACGTTTCCTGAAGCAGTATACATCTGTACCTCCACCCTCACCTCACTAAACACAAGGGTTTATGAACTTTGTTAAATTAATTATTAGAAACATAACTAAGTTTTGAAATCTGCCTCTCTCTCTAGACATAGCTCAGTGGAAACACAAGCCTCTTCAGGGGAAACTGAACCAGACTGAGCCAATCTGAGCTGACTTGTACTGTACTTAACAGTAGCCTGACCACAAGCCAATTGGTAAAAGGCCTACACAATAGAGAATTTTAGCGCAGCTGACAGGACGCAGCAGCGAGGCAGACGGTGTGGTTGGTAGGTTTGTGGGTTATCTGGAGATGATGATTAATGATGATGATTAATGTCCTACATATCAGACCAATAAAGTGGACTAGGGCCTGCAGTTGACACACACACACAGACAGGGCCCAGGGGCAGTCGCAGCGCCACGTGCCAGCTCTAGTCTCGTGGATCAGTGGGTGCCAGGACACCATCACAGCAGCTAAAGTCTTGGATTGAGGCGAGCGACGGGGGTCTGTAGCAGACAACTCAGCTCCGGGCTCAGGGGGAAGGGATTTAGAGGGATAATTTATTTACCAGTGACACAGTCAGGGGCAGAGGCAGTGCCAGAGTGGAGCTGGGTCTAAACATTCGGATTTATAACCAGTAAGATTTATGTAGGTAGAGCAGCTTTTTCCTGTTTTGTGAAGACACATTAATGTCACCAAGAGAAGCTGTCCAGGAGTCTGTGGCTTAAACTTGATCAGGTGTCATTGGCAGAGCGGAAGGGGGCATGAGAAAAGCCATGGGATGCGCTCACGCATACCTCAGACCCTGACTGAGATACTTTTACTGGACACTTGATGTGCCACTCCAATAAGACTCACAGCCCGTGAATTCAAAGCCTGCTGCAAATGAGAGTGTGCATGTATATGAGGCAAAGCAGACAGGATGTCAGAGCATACAGATAAGACTGATGAACTGAGCGCCGTGAGACGGGCCGCCGCACACTTCTGAGGAACAGCTCACACTTCGCTTGAGAATATGACACCTCACATGTACACATCAACTACTGTGGCCATCTACCACAGCTCACAAAGAACTCAGTGCACTCTCCACATGTAAAACAAGCTGCACATGGAACTAATTCATACTCATGGCAATATTCACATTTGATATTTCTATACACTCAGAAACAGAAATAGGGCTGCGAGTTGAAGTTCTGCCAAATTTCTACCCATTTGTGTGCATTGGTAATGTCAAAATAATAAACTGCCTCACTTAACTCTAATTATTAAAGCTAATAATTGTGTTTAAACCATTTGGAAATGTCATGTATGTTTGTTCTCGCCAAACATTTGTAACATCCATATTCAAATATCCAAATGTGTGCGTATGTTTTTTTTTTTTTTTTATTAGAAGCACTGCTAATATATAAGCTCAAACCAAAAATCAAATCAAATAATCAAATTATAAAATTGAAATTGGCCTGATTGTAAATAATCATTATGAATATACTAAAGATTTTCCATGTAACTGACATTATAGTTAGATTACCGTTACATCCTCTAAATACAAGTGTTTTTGTATCTAGAATAAAATGTAGCGTTATAGTTCAAACACTGACGTCTCACATGAGAGTGAGCCCATGAGAGTGAGCCCATGAGACGTTCTCTGGGTGTGTGCTGGCTGCTGTGGAGAACTCAATGGGTGTGGTGCTGTAACAACTTCTCGCTCTAAGACTGTCTGTGGTTTTTTTATGCCTCACAGTTGAAGATGACTTCCCTGTCTGCACAGCAACAGGTCTGTCACAAGCATTACACCGACTACAGCGTTAAACTACAGTTAAAGGTGTTAAACTACAGAGTGTGAGGCAGTTGAAAAGAGCGTGAAACTTAACAGTGACACCTTTAAGGCCCAGGCCTGGTTTGCCAACTCTGCTGCAGTGCATGATGCATTGTTTGCTAAACACATCTTCTTGGTGTAATGAACTGAAACTTCTGATTCAGACGGCCTTCCTGCTTCTGCTCCCTTCACCTTTTGACAGCTACATAAAATGTATTTAGTGGCCAGTCTGAATCCAAAAGGGCTAAGGTCTTAGTGCCATAAAGAAAAGCCTGAAGGACTGCAGAGTGTGTGCAGTACAAGAGCAGTTAGTGGCCTTTTTTACCCTGTTGCCTGCTTAAGGCAGATGCTGTTTCACATGGTCTCACAGAAATTGTGGACAGGCTGCTGTTCAAAGGTCATGCAAGGAGTTCCTGTGAGTTGTGACATAGTGTCAATTGGACAAACAACACAAGCCCAGAGTGATACAGGTCAAGGTTTTTGATATGAGCAACACTTTCAGGCAACAGTCTTCAGAGACTTTGGAACAGTCTGCATTTTCAGCAACATATACATTTGACCTCGCTCTTCATTTGTGTCCCCAAAGTTTAACTGGCCTTAAGGGTTGTTGTTGAAAATGGGAGAGTCTGTGGCTTGGCGCTGTGTGACAGACAGTCTGACACAATCTGTCATTCTCATGTGTGCACCTCCCTCCCCAGCAGCACCACTCCCTCCTGTCATCCTCCACCCGTCTGTCTGTCTGCCTGCATGTCTATCTGTCTGTCTGACTTCCTGTTTCACAGATTGCAGGATGTCCTCTACTAAAAGGCCACTGACAGCAAACACAAAGTTACTGTACAAAATGTTACACAAACGTACAACGCAAATTACATGCACTTGGAGAAAGTAGAGAAGGAAGTAATTTGATAATACCTTTAAACTTAAAAAACAATTTTTTTAGAGTAAGCTATGAATGACATGTCACTTAAAAAGAATACAGGTTTACAAATCCACAACTGATTTGATGCTTTGATTCTTTGTATCACCATTAAAGTCCTTTGGTTTTGTATGAATTGACTGTGTGCTGAGTGGAGGTCTGGTGCTGAAGACTCCAGACAAGTCCAGCTAAAAGGCAAACCTTCTCCAGTGAGCATTCATTGAGCTACACCCTGCCTGTGACCTGGCTTTGCCCTCCTGTGAGGGGCCCCGCAGAGGGAGGGGCTGAGAAACTAACAGGTGTCAGACAACATGTTGCTTCAGTGTATATTCAAACGGGCCGCCCTGCTGCCAAGTGAATTCATTAACTGTTCGCCTCGGAGCAAACTAACAGGCTCTGGTTTGCCCTGAGGTCAGATGGTGGAGTGACAGCTCGGCTCTGATGAAGAGTGTTGGGAGGTGACGGTCGCCAGAGGGGCATTTCACTTTGGCTCATTTCTCAGTCCCATATCTGTTTGTTTTAACTGCTGACAGCTCAGAGCGCTCTTTCTGCTGAGATTCCTCGACTGAGTGTTTGTGGGTTACACACATCTGCTCTGTCCATCCCACCAGCATCAGCTGAGCCAGAGTCTCTCTGGACAAAAGGCCTTCTGTTTCCACAGGCCAATCAAAAATACACAAGTCTAATATGGTTTAACTAAGAACTGTTTTTTGACACTTTTCCAACAGAGATTCCACTGAGAATCCATTTCTAAGTGTGAGTACAGCATGTGAACTTCACAAGGAGAAAACAGAAGCAGTAACATGTTGGCGCATGACTGATCCCTGAATTCAGGACTGTAACAAAACAAACCATATTGAATAAAAACATTATTTCAAATAATGGCTTTGAGTTTTATGTCTCACAGTCTCTATATATAAATAAAACATATAAACAGTCACTGCATATAAACATATAAATAGACTTGACACAGCTCTGTCATTCCCTGATTGTAGCCAATCAAAGGCTATCAGCTGCAGAGATGCTTGACCCAAGTCGAATGACTCTAGATTTAGGTTCCAAATGTCGATGAGTAGCAGGTTTAATGTACATCTTGTACATCTCTGAAGACATGGACTGGTTTGCTGACTCCATTCAAAATGACATCATATAATATTCTCTTTGATATGGCCTGAAATAATATCTCCTGCGCTCAGCACATTAGCATGTTTATTCACTTCTACTAAGGAATTAAAAGAGCGAGCACTAACTTGTTAAAGAGCGGTGTTGTCCTGCCCATTCTGACTGCAAACATGATGGATGTTCTGCCTGTACCAGACATCCTCACAAAAAATTATTTATTTATCTTCCAACAGCCCTCCCAGGCCCAGGTCTGAGGTGTGTTCACATCAGCAAGTCAGCATCCATTACCAGGAAGTGTCCTATAGACCAGGCACAGCACCAGTAGCATTTTATCATTTATTTTATTGACTCAAACCTCTGACAAACCTCTGTCCTGTGACACTGACTGTTTCACAGGACAGTGAGTAACAATAGTGATGCTGGATAGTGATGCTGGAACCATGTGTATCCAGCAGACTGCAAACTGCTCGTCATGTTCATTTTAAGAATGTCTGGTAACATAGTAGAATAATTGAGACACATCAGAAATCCACGAGAATGAACCCATGTAGACTTGAAGGTGTTTTAAGAAAAACTTACTCAGTAGGGTTGTTCCAAGCCAATGCAATAATAAATGCACGTACAACTGCTTTTTCTCTAGTAGTAGATAGTCTTTCCATGGGAATCGTGAGAGCATGGCCCCCTTCAGACAGAACCGGGGTTCGGGCCGCCGCAGAAAAGAGAAATGCTTCAAAACACAAGATGGAGTCTGAGGAGGGAGGGGGTAAGTAAATACAGCTGGACTTTCCATTCTATTTTCTTTTCCAAAAATGCAGAGACAAAACAGAGCATCACAGGACAGCTCTATTATTTTTTATTTTAACCAGCATATATACACAAATCTCTTTAACAGGGGAGTCTTGGTCCCATTGGAGGGGGGGACTATTGTACACATTCTTGGTGGTAGGGAAACTCAGAGTCCACACAGAAAGCCCCTGCCCTGGATGGGACTTGAACCCAGGAGATTCTTAATGTGAAGCAGGAGTTCTAACCACTCATACAATTCTGTATATTTTGCTCTTTGTTTTATTATAGTTTTTTTGGATATGTAGAATATTAAAAAAAAAACATTTAAACGATTTTTAATGCAATCTATGTGCTTGATTTCAAGAAGAGATTTTTACAGATGGAAACATAATTGAAATGAGCGTAATGCTCATGAGTTCAGACTTGAGCCATCTTAAAGCAGCTTACATTTACATTTACATTTACATTTATTCATTTAGCTGACGCTTTTATCCAAAGCGACTTACATTGTTCTACAGTAACTACCAGTGTTACAGCCACTGGAGGCAAGGTGGGTTAAGTGTCTTACCCAAGGACACAACAACAGTATGAACTGTGGGAAGAGCACCTTCCAGTTGAAAGACGACTGCTCTACCCACTGAGCTACTGCCGCCCCAGCTTAACTCAATTGTTGCTCTTATGCTTGCATGTGCACTAATGGACACTCAATTGATCCATGTGTGTTGCCCTCACAGAACAGAAATGTCTACATACAGTACTTTACAGTGTTAGATAATCACTGTTGATGAGGATTCTGTTCTCGTGACCTTACACATTATTGACATATTATACACTATTTGTTTGTTATTTTTACCTTAAAATTATTCTTTTACCACCTCATATTGCAAATTTGTTGTAACATCTCATTAAGGTTGATGCTTGTGAAAGGATAAGCAGACATCTCAATAGCTCTGGGTGCACACTTGCACACACACACACACACACACACACACACACACACACACACACACACACACACACACACACACACACACACACACACACACACACACACACACACACACACACACACACACACACACACACACAGGTATTTTGATTTTCACAGATTAACGAGGCAGTGGACGAATGGGAAGCATTGGGTACCCCAGTCCCATCTGAGCACGTGCCTGGCTCCCTCCGACTGAACATAACCAAGTTGTGAAGTTGTTCATGTGCATGTGGGTTTGTTTCAACCCTCACATGCACTCACAGCAATGGTTCAAATTATATTCAAAGTAAGTATCAGGGTACAATTAAAAAAAAATCAAGGATGAATTAATAATGAAAATAAATCTCTACTTTATATGTATTGTCGTAATAATATTGCTCATTAGACAGGCACTTGCTGGTTAGTCCAGATGTTTCCTCTTCACCACAGAATAACAACCAGTCTTTAGAGCTGAGCTCAGATGGCCAGAGGCGACACTCTGCTGCTTTCTGTCTGTTGGACAGGATTAGGTCAGACTTCAGCTGGTTCACTCTGTGGAGCGGCAGACGGCGTATAGGACAGACACACTCTCGCTACAGCTGCCCTGCATGCAGACGATACTGCCATGTTGGTTTTTGAAAGCAGTGGTGTTTACTATGGCCATATACCATTTTGTTATATTTTTGTTTTCATCTCATTTACCCAGTATAATGTGTTCTACTTCAGTATCTACCACAAGAGCTCAATCCACTTGAGAACCACTTGCTTTGCAATAGAAGGAACTACATATTTATTTTTTTATATAGCATTTTTCACCTAGTAGGCACTCAAAGCGCTTTACATTAAGCTTTCATTTACCAGTGTAACAGCTGGAAAGTACTGAAGGAAAGATGGGCTAAGTGTCTTGCCCAAGGACACAACGACACAATGTGGGGGAGAGCGGGATGTTATGATGATTTGGGATGTTTCGAGCGGGGATTGAACCGCCCATCCGTTGGTCGAAGGACGGCTCACTACCACTGAGCTGCTGCTACTGAAACCTAAACAAGTCATATATTTACCATTTCAATTTCTGGACTGAAAGAGTCTATGTTAGTAGTCAGTGCTGCAGCATTGATGCAGTCTTTCCACTTACCTTTACATTTAGAGCACAGGTGACAGTGCAGCAGCTGTCGGTGCAGCCACTCCCAACAGTGACCTGCTTGTGACAATCAGCTCCACAATCAACACTGGACAGCCATAAAAATAGACGGAGCACATTTTTCTAGATTTGGAATGGAACTAGTAGTCACAATTTAACTTACACTTGTCATTTATTTCCTACGTTAGTGCACAGTCAGTGTTGTAAGCATATTGTATGTGTCTAGTTCTCTTTGATATAATTTGCATTGATCTTAAATGCATTGCCATTTGAAGCTCTGGATTGTTGACACTTCTCACTAACTACAGACCAGCTGTTCTTACTCAAACAAGATGGCAGGAAGTTTGCAAAAGCACAGTGAAACAAGTGTTTCAATGGGATGTTAGCCAACGTCCTGAACCAGACCAGAAAGACCTCTCTGGGACCTTTAGGAGAGACACAACTCCTTCTCCTCGAGAGGAAACTATAGCCATTAGCAGTCATTAGGGCACAGACAGGAGTCCCAGCTCATTTTTGGAGCATGTGTGGAGTATTTCATAAAAAGTGTCCAGGCGCAATTTCTGTGGAATAACATTCACAGACTTGACAGAAGGTGAGAGAATATGACTGCCAGTGCACATGTGCAGTACATTTGAGACCCATCTCCATGTCTGCGGGCCCTGTCTGCCAGCTCAGAGCACAGTCGTAATGGTGTGGCTTGTTAGTGAGCATTTGGGTGGCATTGTGACGGGAGTGTTTTCGACAGCTTTCAGACACTCTGCACTAATGATGTTCTGCCTGCCCCATGGCCAGCTGCAAGACTTTTTATTCTCTCCAATCAGCATGTTTAACAATTTCCAGCAGCCACGTAAACTCATACATACAGGCCAGCTCTGCCTGAGCGATGCTGCTGGGGCTCACACTGGGCACAAGTTAAGTATTCTAGAATGAAATGGCAGCAGATGACCAGTCCAAATATCATCTGGAGTCAGAGCTGACTGCAGTATGAAGAATAGAATACTGCATCAGCAAAGTTTACCGACTCTTTGTGAGCACGTTCATAGTTTAAGACTTTTACTCAGTGATATCCACTTTGCTTCATTTCCAGACTATTAAAACAGAGTTTTGAACTCTGTCAAGGTTAAGTCTGTCAAGGTTACATGAAATTAAAATTAAATTTTAAAAATACATTCCAGGTGACTACCTCATGAACCTGAAAAAGAATGCCAAAAGTGTGCAAAGCTGTCATCAAAGCAAAAGGTGGCTACTTTGAAAAATCAAAAATATAAAACACATTTGTTTGTTCAAGAATTTTTTGTTTACTACATAATTCCATATATGTTCGTTCATAGTACTGATGTCTTCAGTATAAATCTACAAGGTAGAAGTAATAAAAGAAAAAAAGAAAAAACAATGAATGAGAAGGTGTGTCCAAACTTTTGACTGGTAGTGTATATCACATAAATGTTTGTATAACACAAATGAATCACAAATGAATCACAATACCTACGTAGTTGGACCTAATGTCATACCATAGCTGCAGCGTGGAGGTTTACATTGCAGTGTGTAATATTCATGATGAATGTCAAAAAAACTACAACAGCAGAGTTAACCAATGCCAAATGGATAGCCACAGACTGCAGACATTTTTTCCGGACACCCTTAAAATTTTACAAAATCATGAAATATTTGTGGAAAAATCTTTTTTGTGTTTCAAAATGTGTGTCTACATTAGAAAGACAAACAAATACAAACAATATTTTTAAGAAAAAAATAATTCTTAACTTTTTAAGAATTTTTAATATGTCAGTATCAAAGTCAACAAATAACAAAGAACAAAAAATAAATAAACCTTTACATCATCAGACTAATATTTATTAGTCTTGAAAACTTTAAGAGTGATTCTTAATGCATTATTTGTGGTGTCTAAAAACTTTTTTCCACCACTGTATAAACATGGTGGAGGACCAGGGGCTTCAAGACATCATTCACATCTCTACAGGTGAGCTTCAGTTAAACGTTCATCGAGGAGGACTACTGTGACAAGAATACATGGACTGTACACTGAAAAAGAGCTAAGCAATTTGAGGAGGCTTGTTTATTGCACTTACTGGAGACCACTGGACAATAGTAAGTAGTTGTGATCCACGGTGATTAACCAGATAATATAATGTAATTGAGTGAAACACAACAAAAGTCATTTTATCTTACCTGTTAATATTGGTAATAAAGGAATACAAAGAAAATATTCAAATACATGGAAGATCTTCTTGTAGACACACTATTAAATTGAGTTAAGGTAAATGTAGCTCAATGCTGAGGTTAAAGCCCAGAGCAAGTGAGAAAGTGATCAAGCAGCACTGCTCCCTGATGACTACCAGAAAATACAGGCTTAATGTAAATCAATTGTTGGCCAATTCATTTCATTGATAGCATCAGAATAATAACATTGAGTAATAAAATGGCAATGAGCTCCTGGAGCAGTAGTGGCCAGGGTCAGTGGCAAGGGACATCAGCTCGTACTAGGGCTCGTTCCAACTTCACAGACTGTGTAATTGTTCGCTGCAGTGGCTACTTAAGTAAGTGTGTATGTCCCAGGACATGTGAGACCTCTCACATGCCCTGCCTCTGATCTAATCCCAATTCAGCGGCCAGTCACTGAAGCAGATGGCTCAGTGAGCAGATTAAAGTCTCAAAGGCTAACCTCACGCCAACCCAAACAGACATGCTACAACTAAGTTAAGACAATTACTGCAGACTCCCAGATAGGAAAATCACTGAAAACAGTTCAGTTTAAATGATTTATTAGATGATTTTATGGATATACAGAAGCTAAAACAATGACAGAACAAAGTGCTTTTTGAAATTATTAAATGGTTGAAGTATGTCATGCTACATCAAGGTTTTAGTTGAAATTAGCCAAATATAAGTGGAAAACTGAGAGGGGAAACATAGCTGACAATTGGAAAATTATTTTAAAAATTGAGATCCTTTAAAATAACTGAAGTTACAAAAAGGTGAAGGCAAATTAAATAACTGGAATGAAGCTGAAAGGATGACACTTGTTAAAGGTTTAAAGCATAAAACACAAATATTGGCTTTCACACAAAAATGTTTGGGCCTCAGAACAAATGGAATGTGAACAACTGAAATAGTTTGTTTGCAGTGATTCTGATGACGCAACAATCATGTTAGTGGATGGATCCACGGCCTTGGTTCCAGGAGCTCAACAACAACTGTGTTTTAGGTTTACCATTGTGAGTGTTTTTCTTGTGTTGGTTAATATTAGTGGGTTAATGTTATTTACCAAACTAGGGCCTAGTGCCATTATTTGCCCCATAACTACAACGTAACAACTACACTCTGCCCTACTGCAAATAAAGGTTACTTTTCTGTCACTTTCTGAGAATTTGTTTACTTTTGTAAACAAATACCTTGGGATCAGTTGGAGCAACCATAAACCATGCAAAACTACAGTATTCTTCAGGGGGGCAGTAGCTCAGTGGGTAGAGCAGTCGTCTTTCAGCTGGAAGGTAGGTGGTTCGATTCCCGCTCTCCCCACAGTTCATACTGTTGTTGTGTCCCTGGGCAAGACACTTAACCTCCCTTGCCTCCAGCGGCTGTAACACTGGTAATTACTGTAGAACAATGTAAGTCGCTTTGGATAAAAGCGTCAGCTAAATGAATAAATGTAAATGTATTTTTATACTTTAACAATGGCTTCTTAGGTAGAGTCACTGCCCTCCATCTGAATATAACAATTAGATTCCATTTTAAAAGTTTGGATTGTCAAACATTATTTTAAGAATGACTTGTCTTTGCATAAACATTGACACAATGATCCCAGTAAGCCTGGATAATCAGCAGATATGGAAAAGTAACTGACAAATCAGCAGATAAGCTGTTGTAAAAGTGCTATAGAAGTGGTCTAAAGGTGAGAGCAGGCAGGGTGAAGTTGGGGTCAGGATGCGCGACTCCGCCAGAGGGGATAGTGGTGTCTGTGACCGGGTTGACTCAGAGGTGAGCCAGCTGTAAAAGTCTGAAGTTTATGGCCACTATTTTGGTTTGTTGTTCCACCACATTCTGGCCCTGACTGCAGCTTAAGAAAAGTGACAAAACATGAGGGAAGTTGAGAAAACGTGGCTCAAAAGGGGCCGATGGGCCATTAAAGTGAGGGGTCAACAGAGAGCAGCAGTGGTTTAAGTCTCCGGGTCAGCTCTGCATTACTGTAGGCTCTGAGTCTATTAAATACATTACTCCACTAATCAGTGTGGCAAGCTTTAGGGGGATTTAGTTGGTGCTGTTTTCAAACCCTTTTAGCAGCAGCTATATTATATTAAGGAAAAAACTAAGCTAAAGATGTAAGATTAAAGAGTGTATAATGTTGAAATCCAGGACTTAAATCTGGAACTAAATTGAAAACAATATTCTTCTTACAGCATTAAATCACAAATTTACATAAAACTCAAACGGTCTCAGACACGACAACACAACTAGATCCAAAGAGACAGTTCCAGTGTTTGTGTACTGCATCAACTCATGAAAAAGTCTGAAGAGAGACCTTCATATTCTACCATACAGAGGTTTGTGATCTCTGAACACAAGCCATGGATCCAACTCAGGACAAAGCAGCCTGCCTTGCAAATACATCTGAGCCTGATTTGTTGTGCCACAGTACTTGTGCCAATCCAGTTCTGGCAGGTGTGAATCTTTATTAGAGAGTGATGACAGACAAACCCTGAGCCAAGTTAGAAGACAGTAAACTAAATCTTTAACGCATTCAGGTTTATTACTTGATGTAAGGCACAGCTGATTAGTTTAAGAAAATAAATTGGCAGCTTCTCTCAACTAACCAGTCTTACTAAACTCTAAATCTCAGTCTGACAGAAAGAAAAGTCCTGGTAATGTACAGTACACCTCGGGGGCTGCTGTGTCACTGGAGTCAAAGCAGACATCTGTGGAGCCGCAAACACTGTGCTGGCACTGACTGATGAAGGCAGCCAATCAGACAAAAACCCACAACTGTGTCGCCCTGGCAACTGCTAAAGCAAGGGGTTTTGTGGAGAGGTGCAGACTAAACTGTTGATTTAAAGAAAAGTCAAAGCAGTGCTGGGAAGAATGGAAGGATTTTGTAATATCTTCAAACCTATTCTAGCCTTTTCAAGCAATAAGCATGTTTGAGAATTCAGTACTTCTGACACTGCATTGGTCAAATAAGGAATTCCTTTGGGGTATATCCACTCTGTTTGGATCTGGGGCAGTGTGGGGTTCTGGGTTTATTTATTCATTCATTCATTCATTTTCTACCGCTTTGTCCCGTATGGGGTCACGGGTGATTGGAGCCTATCCCAGCAGCTTTGGGCCTGAGGCGGGGTACACCCTGGACAGTGACCAGTTAGTCGCAGGGCTAACATATAGAGACAAACATTGACAGACAACCATTCACTCTCACATTCATTCACTAGGGACACTTTAGAGTTGCCAATTAACCTATACATACATGTGTTTGGTCGATGGGAGGAAGCCGGAGTACCTGGAGAGAACCCACGGTAACACGTGGAGGACATGCAGACTCCTCACAGAAAGACCGGAGTCGGCCGAGATTTGGGTTTAGTTTATTACTTTTGTACACTGGTTAAAGATTCTGTTTAACCAAGTGGAAATAAAAGCACTGAAAAGCTGAGGGGGTCATGACTTTGCCCAGTCACCTGACTTGAGTGAGTGGCACGTCCTGCTGCTGCACACGGGGGGTCACTGTGACATGAGTGAACTGAAAGCCTGCATGTTTGAGTGCGTGTGTCAGAATGTGAGTGGGAGACGGTGACCACACAGCGGCAGCAGCAAGAGCAGAAGCAGCGTTGGAGCGCAGTGAGTCAGCTGCCTGTCCACACACAGCCTTTTACAGAGTGGATGTGGGTGCCGTGAGCTGAAGGTTTATCACTCTCCAAAACATTAAAATCCGTCTAACTGTGGTTAAGGAGAAGGTTAACTGTTTACCAGTTATCTTAACTAACTAACTCTCCCAGGTCAGATATTTCAATCTAACATAATACATATGCTATCTGTCAGCCAACCACCGTCCCGCAGGACAATTCTGGAAGCCATTTCTGGATTTGGAAAATTGATTGATTACATTATAGGACTGTGGGTCCCAAAGACAACATCCAGTCAAAACTAACCCCATCTCTACCTAGAAATTTTTAGAATTTGTTTCTTGTCTGAGAAGGTGGACTATATTTCCCTCATAAAGCAGTTGACTTTTTTACTTTCCTTAAAAACTCTTGGTGAAGGTCTGCGGCCACGAATGATCAACAAACTGACGGTGGATGATTGTAGACACAAAGAGGGGTCAGAGGCAGGACAGTTCAATTCAAAATCTTGGCACTAGAATTTGTGTGGCACAAGTACATCCAGTGTACTAGTCTCCTGAGTAAAAATAATGGAAGCCCTCTTCTATACGCATAACCACAGTCTTTCTGAGACTCCTCTTGTGCCTGACATGCGCAAACAATTCAGCGGCACCCAGCTTATCTCAGTTCCAAACGTTCCTGATGTTGTGTGTAATGGCGGATGGTGCAGCCCCAAGAATTTGTCCACTTCCTCCTGAGCTCCACTTCAGGGGAGAGAAAAAGCAGTGGACCGCCATCGATTGATTTTGAAAAAGAATTGGTCTGCTGCAAGTCAAAGTTGCAGATCCTTGCTATACGTCATGTAGTCAATAAAAAATCACATAACTGCTTTCTGTCACTACAGCTGTACTTTAAAAATCGCTTTCTTTTTCTATTAATAGTGCAGTAATGCCTAAAAGATGCCTGAACGGATTAATAAAAAGTGTCTTAAAACATCAAAATAACAACTCTGTAGTCCATGGCCGACAGCGTGGGAAGATAAGGGAGCATATACCAAAAGGACCATTTATTAAAGATGCAGCAGTCAGTGAAGTAGTGCTGTCCATTCAGAGCTGGATCTGTGGTGCATTCACTGACAGTAGACCCACTTGTATTAACTCAATTGTCTAAGTGTGCAACTATTCGTCCAATAAGATTTTAGCCGACTGTGACCTTGTTGGCTAATGACTAGACTACTCATCCGGAGGCTGTAAGCCCTAATAAATACTTTATAACATTTTCATTGTTAGGTTTAGAAGTTGGAAAATATGCATTATTGCAGGAAAAACACATCAAAATTATGTCTCTAGTAGCAATAACATAGTTATAGTTCAAATGCAAAAATATGTACAAATTTTATAGCTCAAAGCAGATGGATTTCACTGTTGTGACATAATGTCTTGAAAGTTCTTACATACTCTTTGTTTGAAATGAAAAGTAGTCTGATGGAATTTGAGTCTAATGCAATTTTAGGCTCTGTAACTAGATCAAAACATTTCTTATAGTTATAAAACAGGGAAAGGTTTGTATGTGGAATATGGTAGGAGGTTTGTCTTTGCTCTTACTACCTGCTGTGTGCTACATCTATGAGCTGAAATTTTGGAGATGGTCCAAAAACAGATGTGCCAGTCCGGACACGTCACACGTGAGACAGACACATGAACAAAGACACTTAAAGCAGCTGCACACACAACAGCGCTTGATTTAGTCAACATCTCTGTTCTCGTGCCTTACTTCTCAAACACCAATCAAATAAATGTACACCCTTGCACTCAGGGCTGACCCTCACTCACACCAATCTGCTAAATCAAGTGCCCTCTATCAATCGTAGCCCTGACGCTGTGAACATAGCTCATCTCTCTAACACAGACACTATCAATCACATGTCTGCGCGCGCTAATGCTCCTCATCTTTCATTTGCCTGGATGAGATAGAGCCCACTGTTCACACTCAGGAAAGGGTAGTGAAATGGGTAGTGACGACAGGCAAGCCCCATACAGAAAAAAGGATAAATGTACATTTCAGTGTGGTATGGCTCCGGCATCATGAATCTAAAATTCAAATTTTATCATCTCCACCACATAAAAAGCAAGCACAACATGTTACTCAAATAGTCTCTAAATGATAGGAAACTTCTGAAGCTCTGAATTTATTGTTCAGAACATTGGGAATAAACCTGAAACTAATGTTTACTTCAAGGATTTATTTGCACAGCTACACACAATGATTTACCTTTTTTTATATCAAATACTACCAATGCATCCAAGTTTTTCTAAAAGTGTGTTTCAAATATGATTTATACAACTTTTATGGCTGCAGCAAACTGAAAACGCCTGCCTCTTGTAGGGGTTACCTAAACCAAACCGTTCCGTTGTGACAATGCCCGTACGTACCACCAGTAGAAAAAAGGCAAATCATTAAGAGACTTTGAAAAGCATAATTCTGCTAAAACTATATGTAGTTCATAAATGTATATGGTGCTGTACACAAAGTATTAAGTACTTTCTGTGGTGGTTGGCTCTGTGACTCCACACCCTCTGAATTCTTGGAAATGGACTTTCTCTCATCCCCCCACTCCAGCTCTGCACAGGCGTTTTAACTCCAGTATGAGTCGCAGTCTGGCATGCTCCGTGTTTTTCACCATAGAAACCGACATAACAGGGTAACACAGCCAAGCTTGGGCTTAGCAAACAGAAAGCAAACAAAATCCATCGTTCAGTTCCGGAGTGCAAAAGCCTTTTTTTCTTTTGGGTCTTATTCCTGACGGGACACAGAGGGCGGAGGTTGTGAAAAGTTTAGAACATAGACGTCATTCAGCATATGGCTTCTGGAAAGTAATAAACACGGAACCCTAATTTAAAAACCACCCAAGTACAATTTAAGCCCCTCTTAAATCACGTTTTTGTTCATTTGCTCTAATGTGCAATACACTGCTGCACAACAAAACTATAAAAATGCTGCCTTTAAAGCAAATCTCCCAATGTCAGAAACTAAACGCATCCAATCCCATTCTTATGACGCAATCCCCAAAAATGTGGGATATTTGTTTTGGTTATACAAGTGGTGGGCCAGGTTTCTCCAAAGCCTCCATTGGGTCGGCCAGATGGAACAAATGATGGCTCCCAGACATTTCCTGACCAGAGGAGGAGTAAAAAGGTCGCTATGAAGACACAACACTGCTCTGAAACCAGCACTGAGTTACAGTTTGCAGTCTGCACTGAGCCAAAGTAGAAAGTAAATAAAGTATATGTCCTAATGCTATGGAATCAACTCTATGGCAGAATATACTGTAAATGAGGTGATATTGTCAATACCATTTTCCAGCTCGAATATGGTGTGGTACCACACAATTGTTCACTTTTAGAATACCTAATCACACAGCTTCAAGTAAATTTTCGGTTGGATGCACCAAAAAATTTAATTTTCTGTGCTTTTTTTAAATATTAGTACCTATTCTTGTAAAGCATACAGGGCCAGGGCAAAGCCAGGGGGCTCTCCGTCTGTCACTGTGTACAATCAGGCCACTGCCATCAGCAAAACTCACAGCGCCAATGGAGGAGGAGGGGGTCTCAGCGCAGTGGTGGCTATGGGAATGGTGTACGTGACATACAGCAATCAGGTCTGTCAGAAGACCTCACACTCCACCTATCAGTGTCTGCTCACTGTTAGAGCTAGGACATATCCTGGCTCTAACAGCTGTCCAGCAAAGGTAGAATCCAAACTGACAAAGACAGTCACTTTCAGTTCTTTTCAAAAAATATATCCCCTTTTGCAGGAAATACACAAATAAAATAATAGAATGGGCCTTTCATCACTTTTGCCCCTGAAAGGAGCTTGTCTGGCATGTACATGCACTCTAGAAGCCCACTAGGATGAAGCTCAAAAGGGGACATTGGCTCATTTCTGTGGAAGAACACTTGTTGCTACTAGTGTTCTTGCTTTGTTACTTTGTATTATTCACACAAACAAGACAAATATTGCCATTTTGATGCTGTTCATTGTCTTCCCATATTTGCACAAGGGAAGATTCTCTGTGGTTTCGAGCACTTGCACACTGCCTTCAGTATTCATCAGCAGTGGCTGTCAGGAGTTATTACGTCAATTAACATTTTCACCTTCCTGCAGGCATATGTTCAGGCAAACCTCGGCTAATTGTTAAGGACTGAGATTTGCTTTGATGATGCCACACACAACATTGTTAGGCCACACTTTCTGCATCTTTGGGCCATTTAACTCCATCCCTGTCCTTGCTTAAGTGCACATGGATCCATTATTCCAGTCCATTATTTATCAAATTGGCTCTTCTCTGCTCCCAGACATTTCTAAGACATATTTTCCCATTGGCTTTCTGCACATTTTTCGCTCTGTTGGTGCAAAGTTCAGCTTCTGTCACAACAACGCTGGTCAGGAAAATGCACTAGTCATGCTGTTGTCGATCTATCACTCAGAATGCCCAAAACTATGTAGTACATATCCGAGACCAGTAGGGAGGGTGGGGTGGGGGGCATTTAACTACTTCTGCTACCCCCTTTTTCGTAGTGACGTTGGTTGCACATGCGTGTTGTACCTCTGTCGTAATAATTTTCAGAGCGGTTAGAGGCCAGAAAACATCTTCACACTTTACACGAGGGACGCCGCAACAAAAACACCTTCTCTGCCTGATTCAAACGGTTGTGTTTTCACGGAGTGAGAACACCGTTCTTGTGTCTTCAACAGAATCATTGCAATTTTGGCTAAAATAAAATTAAATAAATAATAAAGTTGTTAATTTAATGAATACATTTTATTATTAATAATAAAATTTAATATATATATATATATATATATATATATATATATTTTTTTTTTAATAAAAGTTGTGTTTTTACCGAATCATTATATTCAATAAAAGTTATACATACTGTATATAGACATTATTTACAGTTATTCTCATAGGTTTACATACACAGGGTCATTTGGGTACTGTTATGTTGTCATTATGATTTAATAAGACTTAACAATAAGTAAACAATTGTTTGACAATAAAGGGCTACACCCAAACCACTAACTGAGTGAAAAAAAAGTTTTTTGTCTTATCATTCATACTCTCTGAACTATAAATGTCAGTTAGACCCTTTTGGTTCTCACCCTTCAATGTATAATTTTGTATGAGCATAATTATTAGATTATCCAGGGGTCGCGGGTGACGAACCTATCCCAGCAGCGTTTTGCTTGAGGCCTGTAGTCATAGGGCTGACATTTAGACATAAACAGTAACAAAACACCATTCACTCTCACATTCATTTACTGTGTACACTTTAGTTGCCAGTTGACCTGTACATGTATGTGTTTGGGCAGTGGGAGGAACCGGAGTACCTGGAGAGATCCCACGGTAACAAAGGGAGGACAAGCAGACTCCTCCATTATATTTTTAACACAAGTGTGTAGAACTTAAATATCATTATTACTGTGGGAGGATGATATGGTTATGTAGTCACAAATGCCTATATATATATATATATATATATATATATATATATATATATATATATATATATATATATATATATATATATATATATATATATATATATATATATATATATATATATATATATATATATATATTGTTCTTAGTTAAATGTTTTACTTTAAGACAGAACATGTGTCTTTCTCATAAGCTCTCTGGGAAACTAAAGCTGTGTCCAGAATGCTGCAGTTGTGTTTGGCAAGCCCAGATATTTTCCACTGGCTGTACTTCTCGGAGCTGTCCTGTTTTCCTTGGTGAGCCTTTTCTCCTCGCAGTATGACTTCTCTAGCAGAGATAAGGCTTTACACTCACCCATGTGCTCACAAAAAAAGAGGAAAGTGAACAAGGACTATAAGCGCAGGCAGTGGGCTAAAAGCAGCCACTTCCCGTGCCTGCCTCTCCCAGTGTTAAGCTCGGTCATGTGGGAGGGAGATTATGGTTCCTGGAGAAAGTACAGAGACACAAAAGAGAGAGAAAAAGCAGAGGCGGAAAATGTTACAGTATAACAAGGCAGAAGGGGTGGGGAAGCTGAGGACACAAGAAAACAAAAAAATGCATCAAAAGGCGAGGAAGGCAGGAAGCCGGGCCAGTGGGCTTAAGTGCAGGCAAATTAACATCAAACTGACTTTCACTCACCACAAACAGGACCCAGCCTCTTCCCTTTAGCCGGTGTCTTTCAGCTGATAAAAATGCCTTTAACCAGTGTTGCTGCTGAGGTAAGGTCTCACCGGTTTGAACTTGAACCGCCCACCCGTTGGTCGAAGGACGCCCGCTCTACCACTGAGCGACACCCCTTGCCTCCAGTGTCTATGGCATGGGTGTATGAGAATGTTTTGTAATGGTCAGAAATTTTGTAGTTGCAAAATGGCTGCCACGTCTCTGTCAGTCTGCCCCAGGGCAGCTGTGACTACTGATGTAGCTCACCGCCAGCAGTGTGTGACTGTGGAGTGAATGAATAATGAATATGTAAACCTCTTTGGGTAACTTCAAAAGCGCTATTATTCACTACAGTAGAGCCATGAGCTGTGGTCAATCAGGAGGAAGCCTAACAAGGGCACTTAAGTCAATTAGAGCCAGTACAACGCCCATCCTTCAACTGGAGTTATCTCTCCATTCAGCTCTGAGCGCAGAGGGCTGAGAAAGCATTTTTTGCGTTCTACAGACGTAAAAAAAAAAAGAAGAAATGTACTGGAGTGATTTAATGTACCAGTGTGATCATGCATTTAGTTGTAGAACATAAAATAAGCTTCAGATAAGAAGGCTTATGTCCACATTAACTCAAAAAATCCAACAAAAACTGTTCTTATCTTCAAAATATCATTGTAAAGCATAAAAATTAGCATTTCAAGGGATGTGCTCCTCTGCTGCACTACTTCCTGAAGTGCACCAAATACAATATGATACACGAAGGGCTGATCAACAAGGAAGGAAGTGGTCACTGCACAACGCATAGTCAAGAGAGCCACTCACAAGGCAGAAGGCAGCAGTGGACCAGGGCCCTGTCTTTTTCATTTTATGAACACATTTTTGGGCTTTTAGAGTTTTTAAAACCTAATATTTGTCATGGATATGTATAATGAGCATGTGTATATCTATGCTAATGGCCACAATGAACTGTCACCCCGTCATCTTCTGTCCGCACCAATAAATTACTTTTTCCTGTAGGTCTCTTTACTGGTGCATGGGTAGCCAAGGCCTAAATGTAAAAAAAACAGAACTTTCTACATATGTTGTAATCAATGAAAGAACAATTCCTGGACTTTTCCAAAGCTAAAAAGACAACAGCCGAAGTAAAGTTTGTGCAACCCCAGTTGAATGTGAGACTGTGTGACAGGAGCCCTCCTCTGCTCCTCTGCACTGGGGCTGGGGGCTTATAGGAAACCTACACCAGTCGGCCTGAAAAAACTGTATGGACTGCAACAACGATCGATTTCAGAGCGCAGATTAGATTTGGGCTGTGTGCTGGGATGGAGTGTTGGGGGGCTAGTCGTCAGGCGCCTGGTCACTCTTTATGAGTCTGTACATGCTCACACACACACAGACTGAAGGGGGATGTAGCGGCTGGCTAGTGGGGCACTTTGGCAGCTGTTAGTGTTTCAGAAAAAATTAGCACCAGGTTCAATTGTAAACAATGAGCTCATTCTGAACGAGAGTGCTGCACAACACACCACATCTGTTTTGGAACAAGCAGTCTTATTCAGGCCCCATGCTGAGGTAATCCACACCCCCTGAACAAACCAGAACGGGAAAGGCTCCGGACGTTGCTTCAAAGTCCTGTTGTGTACTACGTCTAATATGTCTCAGCATAAAGCTCCAGATTAATATTAATGAGGACTTAATGTTTAGAAGAACAGAACAAACAAAAATGGAAACTGACATTAATTGACATCTATTTGTTTGCTTTTAAAATGTATACAATCCTATTAATTCTTGTTATAACATATATATGCTCCCAATAACAATCAAAGGCTTGTCATAATGCTTACCAAAGTAAGTGAACAGAAGAAGTATGCATTAGGGAAAGTAAAAGACACTAGTAGTACTTCTTATCTTTAAAAACACAACTGACTATAAATATGGTATAGTACTAATCACATCAACAATTTCCTTGTAAATGGTAGCACATAGGCCCGAAGTTTGGAGGAAAGTGGCGGTAGGTTATGAGGACAAACCTTAATATTAGAAGCATAAAACAGCTATAAAAACGCTAAGGTTGATATAGCAAAACACTTTACAGAGTTTAAAGTGAGGGCTGAGAGGAGTATATCAGGCCTGAGACACACAGTGTGACTCAGACAGCTTCTACAGTACTGCTGTATATAGGTCAGCCTTAAGGTCTCCTATAGCAGTGTATATATGCAGCACACAGCAGAGACAGCTGCACTTACAACTGGACTCCGCTTCTACTACATAAATTAAGTCAGTTATTAATTTTGGTCTCGGTCGTCTTTACATTGTCACACTGTCAGCATTCATTATGGTGTAGGAACTGGTAGGGGTTTAAAAGACCAAAAGTTTGTGAAGAACAGTGGGGAGGGCGTTTGGATCAGTTGTTGTGTTGCAATGCAAGGGTCAGACAGACAGAAGGAGCAGGTGGCACCCAGGTGGGGGCAGGGAGCGGGCGGGAAAGGACTGGTGAGTGCTGCCCTTTCACTGTCCACATGCCATCTGCCAGGGAAAGCTGCGAGTGACGGAGTATGGACATGTTACTGCCTACTGAACACTTGCTCATTTGAATCATGTGGCACTTGGATTACAAAGGTCCTCTGCTTCTCTTGCGACGACAGAAACAAAGACATGGCGTGTGAAAACTAGACCATACTGTCCACTGACATGTTGAGATAAACTGATAAAACCAAACTGGCCATAGTGAAGTCAGTTTCCTCACATGGAGTGAAACATAGAGTTAGTCCCTGTTTCTGTGGAGAACTGATGTCATACAACGACAGTTTAATTTAGCAAACCAATTTATGAAATAGTTAACTGCAACGCTGCTCTGTTTAACAGTCAAATGAGCTCTGGAAGACATTCTCGCTCTTGTAACCTCAGTAATGTCATGCGGCCTTAAGGTCTCCTTCTGAACTGTCTGCATTTAGGAGAAAATCCAATTTAGTGTTGCCACCTCTTACTTCAATGCTCTCCATGAGGGCCCTGGGCCTGTCTCACCTGGGTCTCTGGTCCTAAAAATGGAGAGTGGCAGAAATAAAACAAGTGGCTGTGTTTCTCAAATCCTTTTTCCCATCACCCTCCCATCAGAATCAGGGTGGGGGAAGGAGCAGGAGGAGCTATTTACGAGGAAGGTCAAACAACCAGGGCATGACACCGAGCCAACAGTCTCTCATTCCTCCAGCCTC
This sequence comes from Neodontobutis hainanensis, assembly GCA_024349245.1. Classification (NCBI taxonomy): domain Eukaryota; kingdom Metazoa; phylum Chordata; class Actinopteri; order Gobiiformes; family Odontobutidae; genus Neodontobutis; species Neodontobutis hainanensis. The sequence goes on from JALDNG010000208.1 coordinate 450,920, forward strand.
CAGTCAGACATTTGCACTCCTTTTTTACATACATTTGCAGATGTTTAGGAAAATAACTGGAGGACATCAACTGATTTAAATTTTTAAATCTTCTATAGTCATATACAATGCTATGCCATTTACTATAAGAATGCTTATACAATGTTTTATAACTTATAAACATTAGTATTATTTAATATTATAATATATAAAGCTACTTAAGGTACAGTAAGGTTCAAGTCTGCTGTATTCTGGAGAGATAAAATAAATTGTCTGTTAGATATATTAAGTTTGATAAACACAAGCTCTGAACCTCCAAATTCAATTAATATCAGATCATATTTGCAATATTTTCTGGAGGATTCTTCGGAGCCGGCTTCCTTCCTATCTTCTATTGTTGCTATAATTGGCTCTTGCTCTCAGACACTTGAGTTTAGATTGTGCTTTTGAGTTTAGCCAAATCCATGCAGCACATCAAGCACAGTTCTGCTTTTTAAACATATAATAATAATATGTCAGCTATTATTCAACATGGGGCACGGGTCCCTTCTTCTGCCTGTTGGGGTCAGAGGGATGAAGGGCATTAATAACCTTTAGCAGTTTGGTCTGGAGGCTCCAGGAATGAGCTGTTCTATTTGCTGAGCTCTGCTCTCAAACTGCCTCTGTCTGCAGCCGTTACACTGCACAGGCCGATTCTATGGTCAATACATCCTCAAAGAAGCGCTTTATCCCTGTCTTTCACTTTGAGTGCAGTGTGGCAGTGTGCATTCTGCACTCCTGCCTCATAGCAAGAAGGTCGTCCCCTCTCCCCTTATGATAATGCGATGGCAAAAGATCTGAGATATATACTGTGTAGTCCCGAAACATTTGTCAGACTAAAACCTCTCCTAGTCCAGAGCTGACTGTAACCCCCAATGCCCAGGACCCCTCTGACTTCCACACTTGAAAACCAGGAGAGAGCAATTGAGCATGAGCAGGCAGTAAAGGGCTGTGAAATACATTTTGTGACTTTCATATGGAGAAAAAGCAGAGTGGTACAGCTCACAGTGCACTGAGTGGAACACCTCGCCTTTGATGTTTCATTTACAATTCAGAGATAGAGGGTGGAGAGGAAGGTGCACTGGTCTCTAACTCTGCTCTTTTCCATTAGACTTGGTCCCCACTCGCATGGTTCGTTCCCTGCAGTCGGAGAATGCGTACCGCACTGAGGAAGAGTTAGATATTCTAGTGGAGGCTCTCTTTGTTCTGATCTGACCTAAGCCTGACTGGAGCATCCTGTCTTTGTCTTTCTCCAAGTGAACAGTGGATCTGTGAGCCCAAGGAGGAAGCTATGAAATATTCATGCAGCAGAGTGACAGAGAAACCTGCAAAGACATGCCAGGCCAGTGTGAGCAGTGTTCTAGTCTATCTCCCTAAAGTAAGGTATAGTGTGGCACACATGCATCATCCCCTGGACACAGTCAACCCCTAAAACTGTCTTTCTTGTGATTATTATAGGGCGGTAGAGTGTGTGGTAGCAGGGTGATGCTACCAAGGCCAATTTATTTACCTATTTTTTTACAAGATGATCCTGGCAAATGAAAAACCCAAATCCTTCACAGTGACATTATGTAAGCATCATTGAATAATATCAGATTTTTTAATGGTATGCTCCAAATCTGCTAGGATAGGCTCCAGTCATTCATATAAATAAAATCAACACAATAAAAATCTAATGTCTTTATAAAAATAGCATAATAAAGGTATTTTAGAAAAAATGTGTTTAATACACAGAACATAATGCAAACAAAAATTAACTTGACCTTTGGTAATATACATAATGGTAGGATAAAATGTGTCAAACTCTAAAAACTGGAGTGAACCAAAAGCGCTTACTCAAAGTGAAAGCTGGTGAACTTGAGAGCACCTTCTACACCACCCTGGCTGCACCCGTGTAGTTTGTAGAGCATGCAGCGCTGCTCTGTGTGGTTACACAGAGGTTCATGTCACACAGGCCTGTGGTGGGTGGCCATTTTGGTTAAACCATGTTGGTCTAAGCTGGGGCTTTTACCACCACACCTTCCCTTTCCTCTGAGAGCTGCAGTTCCTTCTTGAGCATCTCAGTTTACACATCAACAATACACCACCGGATCAGATTTTCAAGGTTCATACACAAGTGTTTTTTTTTTCAGGCCTTTTCCAGGCCAGTAACACTTGAACTACTTGCTGTAACTAAGGACTGAAACTAACTAAGTAAGGACTAGAAACCCTGGTTGAAGTTTAGTTCCAATGTCAGTGTGAAAAAAGCTGAATTATAAACATGTGGCACAATATTACCTCCTAATTGTAAATAAAAAAGACTTACCTGAAGAGAGCCAACAGCAGAAGCCATGGGAACATGCAAAAAACAGAGAAAAGAACCGGTTACTTCACAGCTGTAAGGTACTGGTGTCAAACCATACCATAAGTTCACCTAAGTAAACTGCTTGTTTAGAGGGTCATAAACAACAAATATCACAAAAAGTTCTTACTGTAAAATATGTAAAAAAATAAAATAAAAATAGATTTAAAAAAAACAACAATGCAGTGAATGTATAACCTCAGACAGAAGCTGTTTTTGGTTCCTGAAACAAAGGATTGGGTTGAAGACCACAAAACACAGCTTTTCCTCTGCCCAACCAGAATAAACAACACAGTTTTGTTCTGCAACCTAGAATCGAAAGTCTAACTGTTTGACGGTTCTCTGTCAGTAGAGCTGTGTGGTTCAGTGAAAATTCCACCCAGCCTCATTAAAGCAGCGTAATTGCTCAGCAGCAGAAGCTCATAAAAGACAGAGCTGGACCATCTCTTCCTATAAAAAGCCAGGAAAAGGTGGCTCGCACAGCCAGGGACTGGGACAGTGACAGTGGGATGACTACATGGGATCACTTTTTCAGGACTACTGTATACATGAGTTTACACTTTTGAACACAGCGTGATTTCCAACTGAGATGGTACAGTGTGGGTCTGGCATGTTTCTATAACTAAAAGGTATTCAAAGGGCCCCCAAAAAGCGTGCTGTACCACTTTGGGAACGCCTCGGGCTAGGTGTCCCAAGCAGGTCCGGTTTTGTGGTCCGCTTTGGAAGGAGTAAAGTTCGCAGTCAGCAGATTGGACAATAGATAATCCTCACTCAAGCAAAAGCAAGAAGCAAATATAAAAACATGAAATGAAAATGTTTTTCACCTTGTTTTTTGTGAAAAAAATTTCAAAAACTAAAAGCATTATAAAACTTACAGATGACAAAACTAGAGGAAAATAACTGGAGGACATCCCAGTTTTAATGTGTGTGGTAAGGATCTGGTTTCATGAATTTGAACGTTATATTAATCCCCAACACTGCATTAAAAACAAGTACAAACTGAAATTCAAATCTATAAAAATATAATATATAATTTATGGAAAATTGGCACAGGTCTGAATTTAATAATTAAAAAGATGCAGCTGTATCTTCTCCGGCCTCCCACGTCTAAGGAACTCAGCGAGGGGGAAAGGTGTTTTCGGCCACACTTTGAACAATGGCCTTTGGGATACATTACTGCTTCAATGCTAATTATGCTAAAGATGCCAGTAAAGATAATAATGACTAATGCAATCTGACTGTAACATACTCTTAATATGTAGAGGGGTACTTTACACTGGGGCTGTCCTTGTCTCTCAGGTCTGTTGGCTTAAATCAATCTTTCCTCTCATACAGCAGTGTAAATGTTCTGTTTACATTTATAAGATGTGATTTAGTTGAAAAACAGTAGGTAGTAGTAGTTGGGAGCAGAGGAATTCCTGGGCAGGTCTCCCTTTCACATGTTGATTAATCACATAAGAAGATTGGCCCTGATCTGATGCTCAACAGGATTGGTCTAATCTCCAAATGAGAAGTGGCACTTTTCATATGAAAATGCAGGACAACAAGACAAAAGTCAGATGATCATTGCTGACTTTCTCCTCTCTTGGTGTGGTTCAGTCCCCCCCAGTCCTATTGGCAGTGCCTTCCTCTCTGTGGAGCCCCCTCTGTGTTGTGAATTTGGGGTAGCAGGGGGTCCTCACTCTCTCTGCCGCTAAAGGGATTAGCTGTAATTGGGACAAAAGCTCTGTCCTGGGGCTTTCCCCTCCCTGGGCGCCCTCTTCAGTGGGGCCTTACTACAGTCATCTCCTCCACAGACGCCCCTCATCCTAATTGGCCCAGTTAGTTCCACCTTCACCACCTTTGAACACGAGGTCGCCAATACAAACTCTGACACTTGTTTTCTGTATCTCGTGAGGTCCTAATCAGGAGATTTTGTTTAAACATATTATTACTTTGCACCTGGAAAATTGTGTCGATAGTTTTTAGTCAAAACAAAAATGACATTGGGAAGACCTACACAATTTATCAAATTAAACTGCTGATAAAAGAGTTTGAAACACCACTTAATACAATGAGAAATGCATGAGCACAGTCCAGAACATTTGCGAAAGTGGGACGTGCTGTATTTATCGTTGACCTTCCCCAGGCCCTGGTCCTGCTGCAGCACTGAGAAGGCTCACATTCTTCCTTTCTCAGACTCTTATCACACATGTCTGGAGCTGTCTCACCCATCAAACTGATGCCACTGACACCAGGACATATCTGAAACACCGGAAAGGTGCAGGAGTCGCTCAGTGCAGTTACTTAAACACCATACTCTGATTGGAGGGGCAGTCATTTGGATATCTTTGAATCGGACTAAGACACCTGGATTATGTGGTTCATTGTCAGATTACATCTGAGTAAACAGTTTACTCTGAATAAGGCTAACACAGTCACAAAGTCAAACATAAACAGATGAGAAAATCACAAAGAGCAGTCTTTAGAGACATACTCACTCATTTTTATGGCAAAGATATAGCCTATATTGGGTCACACTGCCATTGGATATCCTGTTTGTCGGCTATTGTCATGTTGTAAAATGTATAGAAGAACAACAAGCTAGTCTATTTGGGCGCAGTGGCTCAGTGGTAGAACGGTCGTCCAATAACCTAAAGGTTGGCGTTTCGATTCTAACTCTCCCCAGTTCATACTGTCGTGTCCTTGGGCAAGACAATTAACCCACCGTGCCTACAGTGCCACAGCTCTGGTGTATGATTGTGTATGACTTTGGAGGTGTGTTTGGTGCGGGTTGCAGAAGGCAGCCACCTCACTGTCTGCAGGTCTGAATGAGGTGAATGGAAGCATCATGTAAAGTGATGCTAAAGCCAGGTACAAAACAGTGATATATAAATGCACACCATTTAGCGTAGTTTGCCTTCAGGGACTTCAGATGGTGCAGTTGCAGAGTAATTAACTTGTTGTTCTTAGTTTGTTGTGTTTATAAATTTGTAAACTTGTGTTACTGTTGATCTACATTAATGACTTGATGATTACTGAGCAGCTTAGCTCACCGGCTATATTAGCTGTTAACGCAACAAACAGGTCAGGTTAGCATTAGCTACTTTTCTCTTTTTAACTAAGACTTAATACCGTGAAATACCACACATGAATGCAGGATTATCCTGAGCGGACACAGTACTACAGTTTTCTCATGTGATGTAAACTCAGACATGGGTTGAACTGAGCATTTGATTGTTGGAGTAAAGTCTGAATGTAACTGCAATGACTGTCTTAAGCTGTTTTCCACAAATAATAAAGGAGAAACTAGTGTTTGGCTGTAAGTATTAATGTAAAGATGTTACTTTAACTGTGCAATTTTACACAATTCTGCTACATTTTATACAAATTAATAAGAAAAAAAGGTCTAACCAACAAACAAAAACAAAAATTTCTGTTCTATGAAGGCGTTAAACTTCCTACTGTTCCTACTGTTCCTACATTAAAGTGCACTCAAGTCAGGCTTGTGAGGCTGCTTTATGGGCTCCAGATGGCACCGTGGACCTGGATCTGCCCAAGCACCAGCCTGAAGCTCTGGAAAACCCTGAGCAGTCCACCCAGGGGATATTTAAACCCGGGGTTCAGGACAACTAGCCTCCATTCTCCAACAGCAGTGACCTGATCAGTGGTCCAGCCTGTTACAAAGCGTTCACACTGGAGCTCTGTTCAGGTTTAATTCCAGTGGCGCAGCTCTGAATAGGAGAAAGCAACCCAAAAATCAAATCAAGAGGAAGGCTTGTTTTCGAGTGGTCAAACATATTTTAGACCAACAGTTAAACATCTGAAACTTCCAGCCCACTTTGAGACTCAAATCTTCAAGTTGGCTAATTTAGTGGGCCACTGCCTGTTAAATGAGAACCTCTAGGGCACATTTTAAATCAACATTGTGACACAATGTTGATTTAATATATGCCCCAGAGGTTCAAGTTGTTTTTAAGTGCCTTTTCAGTACATAAATCTAAATTATGGTCTCAGTCTAGAAATGTTCTTAATGGAAGTAGATATTGCTGCTTGCGTACAGTTTAGTGAGACTGGAGCTGGACAAATTTTCCTTCACTGACTCAATTATTACCAATAATAAACCAGGTTTTTAGTGAATGATGTCAGTTATATTCATGTGCTGTGTAATCACAAACTGTTTTTCCCTGTTTGATAAGGGGCCATTAAAGCCAGACGCCTCTTCCTACATCTGTGGGTGTCATGGGTGGTTTAACTTAGCAGAACAGTGATGGTCGGGTCCACCGTAAAAGGAGATGAACTGAGGTTAGTGCTGCTGCAAATAGTAGCTTTAGAACTCATCAGACTATAGACACTTCAGGCTCTAATTGCACCAAGTGTTCTTTACTGATGTGAAGTTACAGTAGGACTTTAAGGTTTAATGGCAGGAGTGACCGGGCCATAGGGGTCATGCAGGGGTTATGCAGTGGTCACACAGGGGTCAGGCTGAAGAGGCAGGACTGCGTTTGGAATTTGTAGTTCAGGGTTTTATAAACAGGCTTTTGGAAATAGTTATCTGTTCACAAGGACAGCAGTGTTTTTTTTTTTTTTTTTTTTTGCTAAGTGTAAACCCAAATATGAAAAATATGGCATTAGGATTTTAACAAAGAAAGTCTTAAAGACAAGCAACCACCCAATTTTAAGAATTCATGTTTCTATTTCAGGAAGTCAGTATGCGTGAGTAGCCATCAGCACAGGGACAGCATCAGCAACTGGGAAATCCACTATGTACTCAGACTATCTAAGACTTATGGGCTGCACCTGTCAATGGAATATGAAATTTATACATGTTTTGTTCCTGGGGCATTGGCTACTTTTTTTAGTGTTACATTTTTATATAATATATTTTATACACCTTATATTGTTATACATCCAAGCACCTACATGTGAAAGGGTATAATCATAGCCCTACCCCTTACCCTTTCCTGGGGTCATGGGGTAGGGCTAAGGGGAAGTGGTAAGTTGGAGAATTGGAAGTGGCCCTTAAAAAAGGCAAAGGCACATTGGGTCTAACACGGAACACAGAGATTGATATTTAAGGTCAGTTATAAACTTTGGTTTGATGTCATTTGTGAGTGTTCAGCAGTAGGCAATGGTTATTTTGGTTTAATTTTTTATGGGTTAAAAGGATAGTGATATTGTTGGGGATGAGGGGTGCACTTGGCTCAGTAAGAGCAGGGAATAAACAAGTAATACAGCTTTAAAATAAACTATTTAATACAGATGGTCACCACACATTTGCTGGAGATAGAAACAACAATATGGCTTCTACACTTTTGCATGTTCTTTGTTGTGTTATCTGTACATATTGAATTTGGGAGATGTGTTTTGGCTATAATCTACATGTCTAAAGACTGTGAGGCACATTGTTATTGTGTGCAGCTCTGGTTCTGCGCTGTTCTTATCCCTCTTTTCCTGAGCACATCTGGAAACAAAGCTGCTTTCCTGGCCGTTCCCCTGCGTCCACACACATCCATGCACTGACGTCATGCTGATTTCTTTGCCTGATGGGAAGCATATGAGCTGAGGAAGGAACACTGGAGGAGGAGGAAGAGGGGGTTTTGTCACAGAACACACAAGTCTTTCTGCCAGGACTACACTCAACTCACTTTTTCCGAGGCTCTGTACGTAACTCTGGAGCTTTAGGGGGGTTGAAAACACACTGTTTTCTGCTTATGGCAAAAAAACAACTCCCTAAAAATGACTATATTTCTTGAATACATCTTATACTCCTTTAACACATTCTTAAAATCAAGGTGTGAGCATTAAACAGACATTTACAGCTGTTGTAACACTGAGTTAACAGCGGCAGTATTCATAGTAATGTTTTGTTTTAACACTGGAATGGCAGTGTGTATGTGGAACTGGTCTGTCATGAATTATTTTACCCGTCCCTCTTACAAAACAGCACTGGGGGGATATTGAAGTGTTTTGAGACAGAACTGTGCCTCTCCACTTTTCTCTCACTAAGTCTTTCCATGGCTGCAGCCAGCCCTGAGCCAAAAGAAACCCGTGTGCTGCTCCCTGCTGCCTGGTCCAGTGCCAGCTCCACCACAATCATTAGCATTTTTCCCCAGCCAAAATGGCTGCCATGAAGAATAAACAAAAAAGCTAGGAGTTAAAAATGAAATGATTTTGTGGGTGAAGTGGGTGTGTGAGGACTGCGTGTAATAGAGAAAAATAAATAAAATAAAAACAAGAAAACTGTATATAATTCTAACTGTTGAATGTTATGACAGTATTGGTTTGTTTTGGTTTGTGTAGTCAGTACAAGCATTAAAACACTTGTATGCCACCCTACAGCTCTTGTCCAAGTGACAGTGACTTGCCTGTAGACGGTTTTATTTATCTTAAAAAAAAAAAAAATGTCAGAAGTACTGCTCATTCTTGTGGAGATTCTCAGTATATTCCAAATTTGTGTGAAATGTGACATTTGGTGTAATTACACACAAGACAACATTCTGTGTGTGTGAGTACAATTTATTGCCTTGGTCCGATTGTGACTTGAGCTCATGTGCTCAGATTGGAAAGTTGAATTGATGATTACAGAGTTAATTATTTATTAGTAGAACACTACAAGTCAAGTTTAATGTTAGCTCTTAAATACAAAGAGCACATGAAGGCAGCATTACCTTGAGTGGACTTACATTTTCTCCTGACCAAACTCAGACCTCAAATTGAAGTCCAGTTACATGTCATACTCCAACTATGACTAAGCTTTGTATGTGAACGTATTGAAACTAAAGTTTGTTTTGTACTACATTGGACTTCCTGAAAGTTTATATTGTAGCAGTAGCATTATGTAAATGTATGTCCTCTTCTTCTTGGACATTTCTGACATGAACATATACAAATGCATAGGACAAATTAGATTGGTTCATAAGGATCATTTTTCATTTTGTGATGAACTTGGTGATAGAAAATCTTCACAGACATGCCATATTATATGCTTTTTAGATAAACTGAGACAATGTCACTTTTGCAGCCAGTAAGATAATAACATATTTACTTTTGTTTATTATCACATTATTATCACATTTTGACCATTTTTTGCACAATGTACTGCACTATTTCGCCCCTAAAACACAAATGATCAAATAATCTTGCAATTAGGTTTTAATGAGGAGGCATGTAGGGTTAAAATAATGATTTAAATCAAGAATTGTGCTACTTTTGGTCATATGATCTATACACAAAGCATGGTCTTGCATTTTCCAACTGTGCAGCATTTTTATGACACATTGTGGGAGGTTTCAGTTCATGAGTGAGCTACTGCACATTCAAACTCAAAGATCTTTAGATGTGTTCTTGGCCCTCTCTTCTCTGTACGCATGTGCTTTCCTCACAGCGCTGTAACACCATATTTGTGCCACCTGCCACCAGGAGAAAGCTGAGAAGGCTCGAAGTGATCAGTCACACAAACACACAACGCCTCGCACTTACTCCCAGCGTCTCACAGAGAATGACCTGTAAAAAACAGTACCCACTCCCACATGAATAAGAACAAAACAACCACAGCCAAGCTTAAGCAGAAGTCAGGCTGAGGTGCCCCACTGATGTATTGTGCGCACTTGAAGTTGGTATATAAGCCCTTTCGTGCTGAGGGGCGATTACCTAGTTTGCAGAGTTGATAATCTGAAAAGCAGCTTGGAGGGAGTTTTAAGGCACAGCAGCGGTGTCAGCCTGCCCTCTCTCCTCTACGGTCCACGGTCTGACCCAGCAGCACTCCAAACTGGTACGTGCATCATCGGAGCGAGTAAAGTAGGTCGCCCATATGGACCAGGATCGGCTACACGAACCTACACAAGAGTTGCTTTGTCCGTCACAGTGTACACTCAATGCAATTAGGCCAAAGATAATGATGCACCAGAATAATGTAGAGAGATGATGATTGGTTCCAAAAGTGGACCTCTGTTCTAAGGAAAGTAAAGACTGGACTTGGTTACTACAGAATTTACTCTCTTAGATGCAATTTAACCATTATTCAATACAGTATTTTTATTTTATTATTAGTAGTACATTACATGGTCCTGAGACTGTGTGTGGTGCACATTGGCCCTTATATAAGGCTCCAGACAATAGTGTGCTCAGTCTGCACTCTTTTGTGTTCCAAGCAAAAGAATAGACAAGAAAGACAGGCAGAGAAAGGAGTGATTAGAAGGAGGAAGAGAGGACCAGGTCCAGATCTAGGTAATGGAGGACGACAGGCCTTGGATCATCTCAGCAACAAGAGGAGCTCTCCAACACTGACTGGCACTGGCACTGCCCAGAGCCTGAAGGGCTGTAAGAGGAACAGTTAGGAGTCTGCAGCTTCGCCTGTTTTTCAATTGGTTTGGTTTTGTTTCAGCAACATGTGTCCAACATAAAAAAATGAAAACTCCCCTTTATGTTTTTTGTCATGTTTATTGAAAATCATGCCTTTCTTAGGAATGGATGAATGCTCCAAAATACCAAGTAAATTTATATATAACTAAGTTAGTTTACCAATTAGTCTGAGCAAAGCACTGTGGACTTAGTGTAATTCTCCCCATGCTGTAAACATGTACGGAGACAACTGATGAGTCTCTGCATCCACCCAAATCATCATTAGAGCAAAGGCTGTTTGTGTGTTATGTGCTTTAACAGTCGGCTTTAACTGCTTTGTTGCACTCAAGTGGCTCTCTGTGTAAAAAGTGATAGAGATTCCGCTCACCTTTGACCCACTTGTGTAGTTTATTTCTCTGCACTGTAGCTGGAGTGAGCCACATAGTAGTCTCTTGTGAGATGTTTAGCCTGCTTTACACTCCAGGACATGAGATAACATTTCAGTTTTCACTTCTGTAATGGCACTGTGAGGGTGAAATATTTTGTACATCAGAGATTATTTTATTGTATTTTTTAATTCTGGGACCCCTTCACCCCTGTGCAAGGATACTAGGGTGTCTTCACTCTGCATATCTTTCTGGAGCAAATGTACTAAGAAGGATTACATGAGAAGTGATAGAAGATGTTTTCACCTTTGACCCAGATGTGGGTTGTGTGGTTGAGCTCTCAGGCTAACACTGTGAGATAGTGAAGTAAGCTGCTAAAGCGGTGTGCAGCAGGAGCAGTGAGGCACACAGTAATGATCTCTGAAGAATAAATGAGAGGCAGGAGAGATGGCTGAATGAGGGCTTGCACAGAGAGTTGCAGTGGTCAGGCACACAATGGCGGGCTATAATCAGATCAGGCCCAAGAGGTTTAGCTAAAATCTGTCATGTCCAATATAAACAGTTGTTGACATAAAATGTTATACAGATTACTAAAAATAAGTTAGAAAAGTAACTTCTACTTCTTAACTTCTACCGCTTACCTAGGGCTGTGACGCCCAGACTTCCCACTCTTTAGACACTTCCTCCAGTTCTTCCGGGGGGATACTAAGAAGTTCCCAGGCCAGCCGAGAGACATAGTCCCTCCAGCGTGTCCTAGGTCACCCCCGGGGTCTCCTCCCGGCTGAGATATGTTGGTGCACCTCCCCAGGGAGGAATGCCAAGAGATATCCAAAACAGAACTCAGCTGGCTCCTCTTAAAGTGGAGTAGCAGCAGCTCTACTCTAAGCTTCCCCCGAGAGACCGAGCTCCTATCTTTAAGGAAGCGCCCAGCCACCTTCGGCTGCCTGTATCTGGGATCTTGTTCTTTTGGTCATGAGCTAGGTGAGAGTAGGAACGTAGATCAAACTGTTAATCTAAAGTTTATGAATTGCAGCTCGGCTCCATCTTTACCACGACAGACCGGTACATCAACTGCATCACTGCAGAAGCTTTACCAACCCCCCTGTCAACCTCCGTTCCCTCTTTCCCTCATTTGTGAACAAGACCCCAAGATACTTGAACTCCTAAACTTGAGGTAGGAGCTCTCCACCAACCTTAGGGGGACAAGCCACCCTTTTCCGACTGAGAACCATGGTCTCAGGCTTGGAGGTGCTGATCCTCATCCCAGCAGCTTCACACTCAGCAGCAAACCGTCTCAGTGCACACTTAAGGTCCTTGCTTAATGTAGCCAACATCATCTGCAAAAAGCAGAGACAAGATTCTGTAGTCCCCAAACCAAACTCCCTCTGGCCCCAGGGCAGCCCTGCTAGAGTCCAACATGAACTGGGAACGAACCTGACTTACTGCCAGAAATGCAAACCAAGCTCCTGCTCCGGTTGTACAAGGAGCTGACAGCCCTTAGCAAAGGGCCCCGGCCCCCATACTCCCAGAGCACCCCCCACAAGGCGCCGCAAGGGACACAGTTGAATGCCTTCTGTAGATCCACAAAGCACATATGGAATGGGTTGGGAAAACACCCATAAACCCTCCAGCACCCTGGAGAAGGTATAGAGTTGATCCAGTGTTCCACGACTGGAACAAAACCGCATTGTTCCTCCTGAATCCGAGGATCGCCTATCGACCGCAATCTCCTCTCCAATGTCCTGGCATAGAATTTCCCTGGGAGGCTGAGGACTGTGAGACCCTGTAGTTGGAACACACCCTCCTGTCCCCCGTCTTAAAAAGATCGACCACCACCCTAGTCTGCCAGGCCGGAGGTACTGTCCACAACCCCCCCACGATGTTGCAGAAGCGTGTCAGCCAAGACAGCCCCACAACAATCCAAAGATTTGAGGTACTCAGGGCGTATCTCACGCCTTGCCAACGAGGAGTTCCGAACTACCTCAGTGACTTCCCCTTTGGTGTTGAACAAGTCCATCTCTGAGTCCCCGGCCTCTGGTTCCTTAGTGCAAGACGTGTCGGTTGGGTTGAGGAGATCCTTGAAGTATTCCTTCCACCGCCCAACAATATCAACAATTGAAGTCAGCAGATTCCCACCACCACTGTAAACAGAGTTGGCAAGGCACTGCTTCGACCTCCTGAGGCGCCAGACAATAGTCCTTCTCCATGGCCTCACCAAACTCCTCCGAGACCTGAGTTTTTGCCTCCACAACCACCGGGTTGCAGTCCGCTTGGCCTACGGGTATTATTCAGCTGCCTCAGGAGTCCCACAAGCCAACCAGGCTTGATAGGTCTCCTTCTTCAGCTTAACAGCATCCCTTACTTCTGGTATCCACCATCAGGTTTGGGGATTGTCTCCACAACAGGCACCAGCAGACTTTAAAACTACAGCTCTGAGGGGCACGCATCGTCAATAGAGGTGGAGAACATGGTCCACTCAGACTCAATGTTTCCAGCCTCTCTCTGGATCTGGTCGAAGCTCTGCCGGAGGTGGGAGCTGAAGATCTCTCTGACAGGGGACAAAACACGCCCCTCCGACACTCTCTTCACCCAGGTGTACAAGAATTATGGCCGGAGGTTGATGATCAACTTTAAAGATGTTTCATCTGACCTCCAACCTAGGGTGCCCTGGTGCCACATGCACTGGTGGACACCCTTATGCTTGAACATGGTGTTTGTTATGGGCAAACTTTGAGTAGCACAGAAGTCTAATGACAGAACATTGCTTGTGTTCAATCACGCCCGTCCCACATGAGCGTTGAAACCCCCCAGTGTCTCTTTACTACCAGTCAGAGCAATTTCCAGCACCCCTCCCAGAGGCTCCAAGAAGATTGGGTAGTCTGCACTGCCATTTGTCCTGAAATCACAATAAGCGACCCTTTTATTCACCCAGGTGAAATCCAGCACATGGCGGATGAGGTGGGGGGCTATGAGCAAGCCCACACCGCCTCTCACTGCAGGCAGCTCCAGAGTAGTGGAGAGTCCAGACTCTCACGAGGAGTTAGGGTTCCACAGCCCAAGCTGTGCGTGCCAGACTATTTCTAATTGGTATCTCTCAACCTCTTGCACAAGCTCAGGCTCCTCCAAGATGACATTCCATGTAGCTAGCGTCAGATTCCGTGTCCAGGGATTTTGTTGCTGAGGCCCCCGCCTTTGACTTCTGCCCAATCCACTTTGTACAGGCCCTTTACAGCTTCTTTCACAGATGATGGGAAAAGACCCGGCCACCAAGTGCTCACATACGAAACCCCCCCTCCCAATTCACACCATACTAAAATCTAGACAGTGATTACACCATTTTGTACTGGTGTCCGAATTAGGAACTAGTGTAGGTGTAAGATACAGTAGCCTGTGTCTGTAACAATTTTTTTTTTTTTTTTTATTATTTTAAGTTTTTTATTCTCGGTTTTATTTATTTTTGTCATTACTGTTTCATTACTGTTACATTACTGTTATTTTCCTTTATGTACCTGCTTTGACAGCCCATATTTTTTTTCAATAAAAAAATAAATAAATAAAAACAAAAAAAAAAATGGTGCAATCACTATATAGTGCACTATACAGTGCTTAGGGTGTTGATTCGGACACAACCTAGGAGCTTAACAGCATCCCACAATTTACTGTGCAACCACACAAACCTTTACAAAAATGCCAATCTCTATGAGATGAGTTTGTGATGTCTTTTATAAAAGACACTGCTCTACAGCCACAGCGTCTTATACCTGACTTTTATTGTTCACTGTTGATGTTGGCTGCAGTAAAAAAAACACTTTGTTTACATTTGTTTACATTTGTAGGAAACAAAGCAGTCATCCTATAACCATAAGGATGGCGGCCCGATTCCCACTTTCCCCACAGTTCATACTGTCTTTGTGTCTTTGGTCAAGACACTTGCCCTCCTTGCCTCCAGTGATGTTCCAGTTGTAATACTGGTGAATATAAGCTTAATGTAACTTTCCTTGGATAAAAGTGTCGGCTAAATGACTAAATGTAAATTAATAAATGCAAAAGACGTAGCTTTAGTGGGTTAGTTGGCCAGACCAGGACTTTGGATGGATTGCAGCTGTTGTCAATGCCAGCCCTGGCCTATGTGGCGCCCTAGGCAAGATTTTGTATGGCGCCCCTTGCATTGTGACCAATATCACAAATGTTATTTTTGTTTTGAAAACAGTAAAAAAAAAAAAAAAAGAGATTACTAATAAGTACAGAGACAAAAGCCAGGACTTGTACTTAACCAGTTGAGCTAAAGAGGCACCATGCAATGATCAACTTAAATAGTCTATATAATGGGATAAATTAATAAGATAATTTTAAGCTTAACTGTGCAGTGGACCTTAAGTATCAACAATGGAGAGGGATAAATCTATTTTATATATTCAGATCATGATTTTTTTCTGATCACAGCTCTACCGTCATTTAACAAACCAGGTTTTGGGACAGGCTGCTATATGCGTTTCATTTTACTGAATAAAACTCAACAGTAGTAATACAACAGCATCTTATTATCAAACATCACTTTAATATAGCTCATATTGGTGAGTAAAGGTGTTTGTCTGGGTCTCCATGGTAACACTCAGAGGGAGGTAAACTGTTGCTACATAAAGTTAGCTGTCCTTTGTATCGCTGCTAACAACAGGCTGCTTTCTGAACTTTAAACGGGGCAAACAGCTAAATATATTCTCACTCCTCACTTCATCTGACTCAGTTCTGCGTGAGCAGCTCTGTGTGCTCTGTCTGTGAGCGTGTTGTGTCTGATACTGACCCCTCAGCCTCCAGAACGATAGGATGTAACAATTCACAAACGCACAACCATTTCTATGCCATAGAGTCTTTATTGTTACCGCAACAATAACGACCCAGGTAGACTATCTCCAGCTCTACTAAAGATTGTACATCAAACTTGCGTTTTTATAAATTTGACATACACGTGACAGCTTTTACAATTTACAACCTCTTCTTCAGTGGGGGCAGAGGACCCCCTCCTTCTAAAGGCCCCTCCTTTCTGTTCTTTGTTCCAGTTACCTCATGACCCTTTCGGTACCAGGCACCCTTGTCTCTCATCTTTAACTATATCTTCTTTGTGTGTGTATGTGTGGATTACACTTATCATGTTTTAACATACATTCTGACATTATGTTTTCTCTTTTTCCATTAATGTATTAATATAACATCCCTTACTTGATTATAAACAATGCATAAGTATAACCCATAAGACACATAACATAATTTTAATCATAAATGTATAACTATGTAAGTATACAAAAATGAAACACATAACATCAAAAATATTACACCACAAGGGCACAGCTACTCGTCATGTCTTTGTTGTTGTGCCAGCAGTTCACCTTTTGTCGGTTAGTTGAGTCGCCCTATGTACATCTGGAGCCCTGAGAATTTCACTGATTATATTAAAGGTACATTTTTTTTAGATTTTGTTGATTTGCCCTTGAGGCCACGGCGACCTTAGCATGTTCCTATATTGCCTAATGGGCAAGCCGGCTCTGGCTGTTGAAAATGTTCCGTTCAGTGAGTCTTTTCTGTCTTGCTACATTCACACACTCTACTGTTCTGTGGGGTTCATTGTGTGTTGTAAAAACATTTAATGATGATCTTTAGTGTTGTACAGAGCTCTTTCTTCAAAACAGACAAAATTTAACGGTGTGAAGCTGCTCGCAGCGCTTGTCGTCCATTTTTGGGATGTGTAGTTTTTATTAAGCTGCTATGCATAAATGTAACTTCCCCTCGTGTTTCTGCTGAGAGGTTTAGTGGAATCGGATTGTGAAAACACCACATCTCATAAGGTATTTAACAAAGGTTAAGAAACAGTAATAAGGCATCTTATAACTTATTATTTTTTCCCAAAAGGCTGGTTACACCGGTGTGACCTCAGATTAATTTTAGTCACACCATTGAGAAATGAGGTTGCACTCTAAAGCACTGCATGTTTTATGTCTATAGCATTATATTTTACATGAGTAAGCGGTCTGCTCAAACTATTATTCTGTTTAACTGCTGAGACGTGCCATGTGTGTTAGTCTTGTTACAGAAACACAGCAAGCATCAAAGCACCACCCATTCCTGATGTGCTGATTTTGAGCAGGAAAGCTGCATTTGCTTAGCAACCACACTGGTGCTCCGATCTCATAGGGCTAGGTTTGGGATAATGCGAGGCTGGAGCTGTGCGGGCTTGTGCTGAGCTGTGGAGGTGTCTGCTGCCTTACTCACTCTTTAGTGCAGAACAGAAGACAAGAGAATAGAGCTAGGCTTTTTTTAACACAACACAGTACGGCCATAACGCTGTGCTCCAGAACTACTCCCCCGCTTGGCACTTTCAAACACACAAACACACTCCAAAGTCAAACCATTATCGCTTTAGCCTCCATGAACACCAGAGTGGTCAGCCTGTCTGCCCCGATCACACTGACAGACTCACAGACTGCTCTGGTCCTGTCTCTGTCTTGTGGCTGTGACCTTCACCAACACTTCAAAGATCCCCTTAGAGTATTCATGCAAAATAGATATCATAAAAAAACAATGCATACTAGTGAAGTAGAGTGACAGACGTGTGCATGCTGACCTGATAATTACAGCTCCCAAGAAATAAAAACAAACGGTAAAAAAGTGTCTGATTGTTGCCTGGAACAAACAAAATCAGTGTGAATTTAAATGAGCAATTCTGTGTCAATATATCAATTTAGGCATGACAATATTAAATAAATGTAAGTTTAAGCTGGATGCTTTTTGGATTTTGTGCCCAAAAAGGACTGAATTGTAAGTGGTAAATACATTTATAAATACCAATTTAGAGTTGTGTTTTACAAAATGCCCACATCATGCTGTAAAAGCTGGGCTGTCATCTGTCAAACTATTTTAGAGAAACAAACTTTATCTTAATTAATGTGGAGGATAGTACAGACAGTGATAAAGGATTCTTAGATTATTTTAGTTTAACAGGTTAGAAACCTCACCACACAAGCTTCTTTAAACCGATGCCGAGGGTTGGTGATCAGTTTATAGCGCTGTTTGCATGAGTCCCGCCAGATTGGTAAACACAGCCCTCTTTCTCTCAGGAGAAGACCAATGTGGCGCTGTGTCCCAGCACGCAGGCAGATGCTGGTGTTTGCATCATGCTACAGCTGCAGAGTTCAAGACTGAGCTGTGTAGTTATTTCTGAACTATGTTTTAAATATAATACCATGTTGTGGCCTACTCGTATATATATTTATATATATATATATATATATAAATATATATATATATATATATATATATATATAAATATATATATATATATATATATATATATATATATATATATATAGGGAGTAGTTCTGGAGCACAGCGTTATGGCCGTACTGTGTTGTGTTAAAAAAAGCCTAGCTCTATTCTCTAGCATTCTTCTTTCAGTTCAATTCCCTTTTCCCACAGATACTTTGACAATTTGTCTGCTTTCCCTATGACTAAGAATAAAAAAACATGGATGAAAGATGCAAGAGTCTGTCAGGAGCCCAGAAACTCACTGACCTTTTATACACACACACACTGATTACAAGCAAACATATCACAGGTGAGGATAGTTACCTTTAGTCGCCATTCAAACCTGTTTGTGTCACTTGTGTGCATGTTATCAGGCCAAAATCACCAGAGTATATGGTTGTTTAGGTAGTTTCTGTTGTCATTATAATTCAAAAAGACTAAATGTGTTGTTTGAGTTGTTTGAAAAGAAATTGCTTCACCCAACCACTAACTAAAAGTTACAAAATGTTTTTAGAAAAATGGCCACAAAAAATAAAAAATAAATAAATAAAATTTCGTCAGAGTTTGTAAACTTACGAGCACCTCAGGAGGTGCTGGATCCTGTCAAATAGGTACTGATCCTAATTATAGGAGAGGGGGCGTGTTTCTGGATAAATGAAGCCCTGTTTCCGCCCGATTTTTGCTCCACCACGATGCTCTATATCTATCTATTTATAATAAAAATGTTATACATACATATTTAATACACTAACGTGCTATAAAATCTTGCTAACTAATTATCTTCATATATATGCCTCCAAAGACAACCACAGGTAAAGGTAAGGATAAAGGTAATTCTACTGCTAATGTCCACAATGCTATTTGTGTTTGCTCTGCTGGTCTCTGAACTCCACTCTGAATGGGACTTTGTTCGTCACACCTAGCACGCGGCCAAGCTGTCAACAATAAGCTGTGTTTGTACAGCGAACACCAAGGCGTATTACCAGGCTGTAAACTTGGATGTTCAGGGAGGACTGCTCAGGTCAGTACCCTACAGGCGGCTGCAGAGGCTTTAGAAGAAGCTCAAAGTTCATGAGCACTACTGTATAAAAACACACACAGCAAATAAAGACTGCCACTTGTTACTGCATATCTCTTTACTACCGGCAAAGGCACTGATAGTCATGAGATTGTTATTTCTTTAGAACTCTATGCCTCTTTGTCACTGCTGCGGCTCAGAGTCATATCCTGCTGAGGCACAATTACTTGGTCACCTCATGTGACAACAGCATTAACACCCACCTACTCAGGACAACAGTGTCCCTCTCATCAGCTCTACAAGCCTCACAGGACGACTCAAATCGCATCAGTTACACAGCATAAAAAAGAAGCTTTGAGATTTCTTATATCTGGCGCTTTGTGCACTGTCCTGTTTGTGCACATAAGTATGGTGACCCTGGGACCATCTCTTCTAACCAAACCCCGGGAAATGTCCTGCGCCTAATTCTCAAAGTTTCTTGGGTGTGAAATGGATTACCAGTTTGAGTATTATTATTATTATTATTATCACTCACACACACACACACACACACACACACACACACACACACACACACACACACGTGACAAATATCATTGCCCTTATATTTGTAATGTTCTGTATGTAGAGTAAACGTGGTCGCTTAGAACACATGTGATCATTTGTCAATTTTGTGCCCCTCTTTTTCTCCAGTTTTTTTACCAGGTTTTATTTGGTTCCTCTGGCTCTGACAGCTTTCTCCAGTTGGATCTTGGACACTGTCGTTTTCATTTTGGGGTCTATCTTTGTGAGGCACTGCACAAAGAGCCACAGAAGATTCATTCTGGCACTTTCCACCACAGAGCTGGTTCCTCTGTGAACTCTGCCAGTGGGTAAGCTGCTCACAGAGGCATGGTTTCTGCTGGCATCCAATCACAAAGCTTTCTGAGGTAAGGGACACAGGGACAGGACCTGACAGACACCACATACCTCAGTCTGGAGTGTATTTAGCAACTTCCCATTAAGCAGCATATTTAGCATCACCCTTTGCACAAGAAAACATTTGGCAACAGCTTCACTTTTGCTTTTGTGGTTTTAGGTTTCAAGATTTCTCTTCTGATTGTAGACCAGACACATTTTACTTGAGTAATAAAAAGTTCTTGTAAATGGCGCAGCAGTGGCCCAGGAGGTAGAGTGTGTTGTCTAATAATAGAAAGGTCTACAACTCTCTACCCAGTTCACAACTATGGGCAAGACACTTCACCCACCGTGGCTCCACTGGATATCTCCAGCCACAGTCTATCTGTGGCGTTCCCAAGCCGGGGTAAATGAAGAGGGTTGCAGCAGGAAGGGCATCTGGTGTAAAAATATTGCCAAATGACCCGTGCGGATAAATCAGCTGTGGCAACCCCCAGCAGGGGAAAAAAAAACACTTCTTGTAAAAGTACAGTTTCTACATTTAGGACTATTTTTGTAGCTCTGCTCTTGAATATGTATACAACATTTTAAACATCACTTTAGTACAAAATAACTATAGATTAATGCACTGCCTGTCGACAGCAAGACTGCTGCTCAGGGGAGTTGGAGAGACTTCCGACAGCAGGGTGGGGCGCCACAGGAAGCAGTGGTGTGTAAACCAGAAGTGTGCTGTGGTGCAGAGCTGTGCGGCTCTGCAGGGTCGAAAAGGGGAAGTGCTGCGGAGGCCCAGTGTGACAGGTGAACATGTGACACCCATGTGTTTTCACCCCACTCTGGTCTTGTGACACAGGGGCATCCATCCCAGCAAACATTTGTATCAGAGGCCTCCACAACCTATAAGCTCTGCTGTGTTTCCATGAAGGGCTTGTCTAAACTACTCCAGGGTTTTGGGGAAAAAAATACTTTTAAAATGTCTCAGATCACATTTTCCTTTAAAAATGCTGGTGCAATTTAAAAACTCTTTGTATGTGCTTCTGTTGATATTCCAGTAATAGAAGAATACAGAAACTTGATTAGCACCTAAATCCGATTGATGGCTGTAACATCTGTGTACTTTCTTTTTCAAACAGTAGCACATTGGGGTTTTTTTTTATGCAAGGCAAGGCAAGGCAATTTTATTTATAAAGCACAATTCCTACACTGGGTAACTCAAAGCACAACAGAAAACTGGCAGATAAAAGGGTGTCCTCCACCTCTTTCTTTTTCTCTTTCTGGGAGTTCAGTGGATGCCGGCTCAAGGCTAATGGACTCATTAGTCGGCAGCTTGTCCCACTGCGACGATTAGGTGGCTGTGAGGTCATCCCTTTACTTCTGCTCCCATCATCATCACACATCCATCATTTTATTACTGCCACACAGCGGGCAGGGCCAGGCATCCATTCAGAGATATGACCGTCCACGTTACACTTTAATACTTTATTTTACTTTACAGTGTGGCATGACCAAAGCTGCCAAGTCTCATGTTGCTATTATTTAATTGTTGAAAAAGTTCATTAACCAAAAGTTCATTAACCAAAAGAAAAGCCAAACGTGTTGTTGATTATGTCTCGTCTGGTGATGGAGCAAAGGCAGTGGTACTGCATGCTTCTCAGAATAGTTTGAATTGATCATTTTTCCAGCCCTACCCACAGTCCGGCTCTCCTTGGTTACTGTTGCTAGGTTAACAAACATGACTTCCTTTCCTTTAATAATTCCCAGGGGTATCTGAAACACTCCTCTGTGGAGTTTAAACTGCATGATTCTACATGCTGCAAAGTAAATAAAACCATGTGGCACAGCATCCAACAACACTTACCACACACACTTTTAATTGTCTCTGCTCCGAAGTAATTTGAAGGAAATCAGAATAAAGTCTGTCAAACTGAGGAGAGCAGACAGGGGTGTTCATGTTTTTTCACAGACATGTAAAGGTTTGACAAGTCAGTCAGAAAGCCAACATACAGTAGGCTCAGACTCTCGTTTTACTTCTGCTTTTGCCTATGGTGTTTACAGCTGTGGGCCATTATAGATGGATACAGCCTATGTTGGATATTTACTGCACATGCACACAATGAATGTAACGATCAGTGTGAAAGAGCTGAAGCAAGGCCTTGGTGCTGGTGCTTTCTGAGCCATATGTGAATGTTGCCCGGACCTGGGAATTATTGATCGCTGCAGGAAGTGGAAGCTGAGGTTTCATAGCAGCACTTCCTGAGCTGGATGACTCCACTGATATGAGCTGGGGGTGTGCACGAGGTGTAAAGGACAGTGTGTGAATCAGGGGAGGTGAGAGGCTCAGGAAAGAGCTAACAGAGGGAGACATAATGTGCCCTCAAGCCCAGACTAAACATGCCTCCCATTTCAGCCTTCTCCCAGAGTGAGATCATCAGCCTATATATCAGTTAGTACATTTACATGCAGGTAGAGAAAACCAAATTATTGCCTTAAGCACTATTTGCACAGAATTATTATGCCCCTGGACCTGTCTAATTCAGAAATTACCCCAAAAAGTCTGTTTTTAGCGGCACATTTGGATGGGATCAGCTGTGATTTACTGTGGTTTACTGACTTTATCTCACACCTAACATATATCCCATATACTGGTGGCTGAAAAGAATGTCAGCCACGCACACCTGAAAGTTCTGTTGGCTGCACAGGAGGCATCTGTTGTAGTGTTTAGCTCAGTATAATCTAGCTAAACAGCTACAGCAATAAAAATAGGGAATACAAAACATAAAACATAATTTGTGTGTCTTCAAAGTGACTTACATTAAGCTTCCATTCACCAGTGTTACAGCTGAAACACCACTGGAGGCAAGGTGGGTTAAGTGTCTTGCCCAAGGACACAACGACAGTATGAACTGTGGGGAGAGCGTGAATCGAACCGCCTACCTTCCGGTTAATGGACGACCGCTCTATCACTGAGCCACTGCGCCGCCTCCAGATGGGGGGGGGGCACACACACACGAAAGCAGCATTTGCCTGAGCAGACAAGGTTCCTGGGTTCTCTTTAGCATGTAACCTCAGACAAGGTGTGAACTCCAACCACAAGGGTTTTATCAAGCTGTGAGCATAGTAGTGAGCATGTAACCCCACTGAGTGCTCTACAGAGACAGACCTTGAGTTTCAGGACAAATCTACATCCTGTGTAAAAGTCACCATGGCTCATACCTCCAACACCCTTATCTGGACACTTGTTAAACCACTGACAGTAAACTAATAAAGTGTGACTCTTCTTTGGATAGAGTGTGACAGTAAAATGTGAGGATTTATTATTCTGCAGTGCTGAAGGGCCTCAGCATGTACTGGCTCTTCAATTCACAATATTAAGAACATTTAATTATAGTTACATATAAGTGAGAAAATCACAGTTAGGAGGATAAGCATGGTCAGACTGGAATTCAAATCACACACACCAAGTGATCATGGCGTGCAAACAAGATGCAAGGCCAGCTGGAAGGCGCAGGCATGGGGAGGGGGACGGTGTGTGGCGGGGCCAGCTGACCCCTGTGATGGGATAATTAAAAAGGGCAGACAGATGAACCTTGAACCGAAGGTTAGACTAGATGAGAGTGACAGCAGACACTAAGCCAGCAATAGTCTCCAGTGAGAGTAATGATAGAGGAACAGACAGGGCTGTGTTGTGAGGTGGTTAAAGCTGCTTTCAAGTTATTAAAATCTGCACAATAGAACATAATTCTATAAAGCTTTGGAACCGATGTCAATGTGCAATGCCTTGTGGGTTACCTGTGCAATTTTCCAAGGCCACTACCTAAAACAAACTATAGCTGTGCTGCTGTTAATCTGCATCAGAATTTAAAAAAAAAAGAAGGGCTATATTGAGACAGACTGCTGCCGGATAAAAGGTGACATGAAATGTTACCTTGATCCCACCAACCACCACCACGTGTCACATTTTAATGGTCGATTGCTGAAGTATAAACATGCACAATATTCTGCTTTAACTGTAATAAATGTTATGGTATTTAATGTTCCATGTACTTATATTTCTTTGTTAACTAAAATGAAGAAATGCAAATATACCAAGTTGGCTTATCATTTCATTCATTTCATTCATTTCTACAAAGATGTGGTCTGTGTCACCTTTATTTATTTAACCAGGCAAGTGAATTGAGAACCAATTCTCATTTACAGTGATGACCTGGGTGCACTGCAGGGACTGTTTGAAGGCTGACACTAGAATACACTCTTTGTCTTGTTGTCGGCTGAGGCAGTTCCACTCTGCACACATTACCTTGTCTCAGAGCTCTACAATTACGTTAATTACGAGCTGAGGGCTTGATGAGTGCTGTGTGGCATTTTGCACATGCAGCAGAGGCTCTACATTAGGACAGGGCGGCGGATGTTGGACGGCGCATAGATGTAGTTGTAAAGCTGTAAAGATGTAAAGATTGGCTGGTTGGTCGGAGCGAAGGAACAATTCTGGGCAGACTGAACTTGAGAAGCAATTTTCTGCCAGGAGAAGGATCCCCTTTCAGCTGTACCATTGTTTTATTTAGTGAGGCTTATTTGGCAAAGTGAACTTGGATTTTCATTCAGGAGATTGGTATGGCAGAGGCCAGTGTTGGAGTAAGTCTTGAGGAGGGATCAAAACAGCATTAGGAGCCTTTGTTTCTACACTTAAAACAGTCAAATGGATGTAAAGACCTACGCCTTCAGGTCTATACACTCAGAAAAGCTAAGAGTTTTGTATTGTCACTAAATGGTCCACAGAATACCTCATCATTATACACAGTCAAAGCCTCTACATCTCAGTTTTGCTAATCCAATAGTCCTGCATACATTATACAGCCTCCAGTTGTTCCAGATTCCCTCTACCATGAGTTTTGTTGTGCATAGGTTACTTAAATCAGTTATTGTGCCATTTTACCATCAGATGGGACCAAAAATCAAGAGATTCTTTTAAAACTCTTGAGCCCTTTCTGGACAAAACAGCCATGACTCGGAATAGACAGAGAGAGACAGAGGAGGGGGGATGGGAGAGGTCAACACTAAGTTCAGGACCATGACTCAAGCACTTTGGGAGCTCAGTCACAGCTGATGGCTCTCCCACCAGCTCACCTCCAGAGCTTGTAAGAGCTGCCCTTCCACATAGCCCAGGCCACTCCACATGACCCACCCCCTTCACTCTGCACACAGTGGCTTCAGAAAGCACAACAAAAGGCTTTCCCAAGACCAGCCCGACCCAGAAACAACAGAAATAAACTTCTGCTCTTCTTGGGCTCTGTTCTGTACATCTGCCCAAACACGTTCGGTGAGAGTCCTTTAGGAAGATCCACTGAGGTTTATAATGTCCTTTCAAGAAACTGTTATGGATGAGAACACAATCAAAGAGTGAAAAGAGACTTTCAGCTCCTACACAGTACTTTCAGCTCCTACACAGAGACAAGCTATATTAGCCAGTGTTTAAATCTGATTGTAGTCAGTCAAGACAGCGGACCGTCTAGACCTTCCACCCAAAAAAGCCTATGTTCATGTGACACATAAAAGGATTGTTGCATTTTGCCTTGGCCAGTCGACCCCTCATAGACAGCGGCTCGGTGTCAAATTACCAAGACAAGTCAAACGTTGTAATAAACTAGCTGTTGTGAATGTCAGAAATTTGAGATGGTTTGGTCCACTTTCGTCTGTATTATCATAAAGCTGTAATTAAATGTTTGCTTCTCAATCACATCCATTATCTACTCTACTCTGTTACAGGCATTTTGCCACTAGACTGTTTCTATGAGGTTTTGCAGTTTCAATCAGAAACTGGATTAGCACAGGTTATTATTATTAGCCTGTGCCGACCTGACTGTCTCTGCCTGTACTTAGTATACCTGAGGGACTGACCAGACCTTGTTCCGCCCCTGTGAGCGGTCTTATGACGTTACTGAAAGCCGGACCTGCTGAACCCTGTGAGCTGCTGCATTTGTCTGTGTGTGCAGGCGTGTGTGTCTGCTTAGCTTTGAATCTACTTGGACGGAATGGTGCGGGTCGGGTAGGTTTTGCCCCTTACCAAAGGGGATCCAAAGTGTCCCCAAAAGGCATGCCTTAGAATCCCACTTTGGGGATCTGTCAGCTGGGGGTCCCAAGCAGATATTGCAGTCAGCTGATTGGCCAGAAGAAAATCCTCACTTAAGGAAAGACCAGAAGCAAAAGTAAAAAATATACAACAGAAATGTTTTTTTTTTTTTTATTAGAATCCACCTCGTTTTAGTGAAATACATTCATATTCCAAGAGAATTTTATTTAATGTTAGGACTAAAAACTAGCTAGCAGCTAGCAATAGTAAGTAAGTGTTCTACAGCTCTAGCTTTATGAATTTAAACATTGTATTTATCATCTACACTGCAATAAGAACCTGTGCCTCAAATATTCCATAAATTATAGAAACTGCTGCAGCGCTGAATTTAATGATCAGAAGGTTGGAAATAAACAGAAACAGTTTAATGTTTCCTGCAGTACCTCCAGCCTCTCACAGAATTTATTCTTTCTTCGTTTTTCTATATTAATTATTAACAATTCATTCAAGTTTCAAAAAGTCTGCTTCAAATACATTTTATTTTTCAACCAGATACAGGATTTTTGTGGCACTTTGATGAAGTCATTGTTTCCGTAACAAACGCTGCTCTCCTGGACCCTGCACAATAGAAACGCAAGACTTCTGATGGGGTAGCCCGTACTGACCCATTCTTTACTGACCTGTCCCATGCTTACCCAACCCGTACCTTACTGACCTGACATATACCGTACTGACTTGTCCCGAATTGACCTGTCCTGTACAGACCTGACACATTACGTACTGACCCAACCCTTACCATACTGACCTGACCCATACCGATCTGACCCGTACTGTGGAAGTGAGGCTCTTGTGACTCCACAGTGGGAGCGGATGTCTGTGGTGGTGCTGCTGTGAGTTGTTAGTGGGGGTGGGTGGGGGGGTCACTGTGGGAGACAGGCAGATGGAATGGAAATGAGTAGGCTGTGAGCTCATGCTAATCTCCTCCTACAGCTGATCCACCACAAAACACACATGTGCAAATGTCTCACACACAATCACATGCTAAACCAGCATTTCTTTACTTGTTGAGCACCTACTGTATGGCTACTGCAGGTCTGTCAGCCTCTAAAAAACAGTAGGTCTACATGCACTATGAGTTATGCACAAACATTCACTGCTAAGTTCTGGCGGCTGGACTATTCCTTAGAAAGTGCTGAGTGTGTCTGAGTAAGATGCCATCTGAGTTTCTGAGCATCATGCCAATAGCCACACACTTTAAGAAAGCAGAGGGATGGGAATCTCTTCACGCTTTTCAAAACATCTTGGTTCACATGGGGAAGAGGACAGGGACTAGGGGTTCTCCCCTCAGAGGCTGCTATCACACAAAGGGTGCTACTGAGCTGATGCAGCACAAAGTCATTCCCAGCCCCCACCCAGATTTAGACAAACTGAAGCCAGTCTGGACATGTTTTTTCTGTTTCAAACCAACATCCCTACTCACTATTACCTACAGTGCAGTGCTGTACAATGCGACATTCTCTTTTATCTCTTTTATATTACTGAGCATCGGGCCAGAGTATTGGAGGAAATATAAAATATAAAATGTGGCAATACGGTAATGTGGATTACTAGCATTCTATTAGATATAGTATGCTATATAAGGTTATCAAAAGGTTTACCACTTACGTAAACCATGGTACTTTGACAACAAGAAGCTACAATGTATTCTAAAAGAAATAGTTAACCAACAACTGTGTTTTTTTTCTTTACAGTCTTGTAAGTTTTTTTAGACTTGCATTTTTATAAAATAGTATAATATAGTTGTCATAATGGATTGGCAATAACTTTCATTGCCAATATGCCCACAAGTCAAAATTTGTACAGGTGACTGACCATTTACCATTCATATTTGTTGAATTTGGAAGTGACTCAAAAAGATCAGGGTCAGAAATAATCCTATCACCTGTAAACCCACAAAGTCTGCTACGTACATATATGTCTTGACTGGCGCTGAATGCTAATGCTGAGTGCAGCTGGCCTGTGAGAGTGGACAGAGGCACTGCAGCAGTGGAGGAGACAGAGCTGTGGATGTTTCTGTAGAGAGGTGTAGTTGAGGCAGTGCTTGGTCTGACAGTGCCATGCGTGTTGATAAATATCTATGGGATCATCTCATATAAAAAACAAGCTGGACCTGGCCACCCATGGTAACATTCTATCAATATTGAATGGCTTCAAAAATGATACAGTGATGTTCAGTGCCAGGCAGGTCATGGTACAACCTGTTTACCACACAACACCTGGACGGGGTCAGCGGGTTCTTACAATGGAGCGGTTCTGACATTAATCCCACTGCAACACGCTTCAAAGGGCCTTAGAGATTTAAGAATAGCTGCTTCAGAGCAGTGCTGTGAGCCTAGGAATATTTTGACAGGAATTCCTCTGAGTAGGAGGAAAGACTTACTTTACACACACACTCTCAAAGCCATTTGCTCAGAGAGTTGCGTATGCTACAAACCCCTGCAGTTTGCATCTATGGCTGCCTGCAATAGAGACAACACTCTAGACTGCTTCCTATGAGCATTTAAAGAGAGTAGGCAGGTGGGCCTAGCCTGGTTCTACCAGACTCTCGTACATTTCATTTGTACAGAGAGTCTGGCCTCGCTCCATTGACAAGCGTTTACTTCCTTGTATGCGGGAACTCTGTTGAAGTTTAAAACTATTGGATCTGCCCAGAGTCTCAGGATCTGCCATAGCCAATCGCTAACGTGTGGTCGTGACGTCTGTCATGCGCCGAAACCGACCGGAAACAACAAGTCACTCCCTCTGTTCGCTGATTGGTCCTACAAAAAATTGATTTCTGGAAACCTAAGAATATACAGCGATCCCAGACTAAGTACTAAAGCGAAATGAAATTGAGCGGAAGTACGTAGGAGGGCGGAGCCAGGCTAAGGTGGGCCACCAGAACATTCCTCATTTTTTACAGGGCACTCTCATTGACAGCACAGCACCTTTGACCAGAATCAGTGCACCAGCACACATCCTGTTGTTTGTCATGGATGCAGGAGTTGAGCCTAGGTGAGCACAAACACACTTATGCAGCAAACAAATGGCACTTAATTACTTTGAATATCACTATTCAACAGGAAGAATGAAAAATCCATGGCATATGGTACAATCTACACCTCCTTACTCTCAAATACATCCTCCTCAAAGTTTTTTTTTTTTTTTTTTTTGGTAATGAGACTCAAGATTGTAAAGGTTAGTTTAGCACTACTTTTTTTCTACTCTAGCCTTCTTCAAAACAGCTTTTCAATGTACTTATTTTGAAACCCTTGCCACCTTTTTGACAGTAAAAAAGCTGTAGAATGGGAATTTACAAAGGTAGCAAACTTTATTGTACCAAAGTAAACCCCCTCAACATTACATCCCTCAAAACAGAGGTAAAAAGATGACACTCCCCAACACCACTGACATGCTGTCCTGTCCATAGTGTGGACGGGGCTGGCTGTCAGACTTAGCCTGCACCTCGCATTTGAAACAGGACATGGGCCTGTATTCCCTCAGGGAGTTCACTTCCTCCAACCCTTCCCCCACATTCCTCTAAAACAAGCGGCTTCTTCAACTGCAAGTCACATTATGGAAGAAAAGGGTCTGTGCTCATATGCTTGCATACACATTTTAGTAAAAAAAAATATATAAAATCTTGATGTTACAGAGCATTTAATTGTTGTTGTCTGGCAGACTGCTCAGAGTGCAGTGTGGAAACAGCCCGCAGGAATGTGCTGGCTGTCAGTACTGAGGCAGAGCATATGTGGAGCATGGACACAAAATGGTTTCTAGCATGCCTTTTTGTTATCCAAAGATTATTTTGTCACTTCTCTCTCAAAAAACATGCTTCCTGCTACATCAAAATAAAAGATATGTGGAAGAAGAGGAAATTATTTTGTCCTGGCAGTAAAAGAAAAACAACTGATTCTCAGGGACACTGCAATTTTTTTTTATATTATATATATATAGATAAAATCCCATTTGATAAGATCGTCTGAATGGTTTTGCCACTAATGTCTATCAAACAGACTACAATCCTCCTCACAAACCATTGACAAGAGTCTAACAAGGTGTTCATATGAACATATTTGAAATGTTGTGGTAACGCAGCCTGACTGCAGCTCTAGAGAACTCCAGGTTCTTCCTCATATCTTCCTTAACCAGATGGATTGGAAATTCTGAGAGGAACACTGTAAATCTTATCTAAACATCCTGAAGCTTGATGTGCCACCCACACAGCAGCTAGGACCAGGGCTGGCTCTTCCACTCCCTGCGGAAGAGCATAGAGGCAGTCCAATGTGAGCCAGCACTGCAGCTCACATCCTCCAGGAACAGAAGGAGACCCTTCCCCCCGCTGTATGCTTTCACTGCTTTTGTGCAAGAAGTAAAAGACTGCTGGGCTCAGAGACTCAGCTGTACATCTCAGAGAGAAAAAGGAGTGTCTGCAAAGAGGGAAGTGCAGTAATATGACTTCCTGTGTGTCTGCATGCGAGACTACTGCTCACACTTGGCTAGCACTTCATGAATATTCACAGTTCTATCGTCAACCACACATAGAGCTTTGCTGCACTTAAAGGAGGAAGGCAGTCTAGCACTTTGCCAATGACACTTTCAAAGTGTCTTCCTCCAGAGTGAAGACAAAGCCAATTTCCACAGCCAGAAGTTTAACAATATTCCTCAAATCCTACCCAGCATGCATTCCCTCATTAGAACTCCTTCAAACATGGTACTTAAGGAAAAAAGAGTTGAGTTAAAAGGAGGGGAGGCTTAAACAAGCCCTGGGTTAACACTTGGGTGCCCAGTTGGCACTTACAAAAATAGAAGAGGCCCCGAGAATAGGGCTTCTTGTGGTATGCCCACTCCAGTTTGAATGAAAGTGTGTGCCAGGAGAGGGAATTCACTGATGCACGACTTCAAGGGTCTTCTCTTTCTTTTGAAGGATCTTGTGAAGCTTGAACAACGCCACAGACCAGAGGAGTAGCAAGTGACTGAACACA